>WNGS01024623.1:0-15217 GCA_020271785.1 Procambarus virginalis | reverse complement strand
AATTATTAATCACGAATTATTCTTTCCGCGCAATTATGGATGAAATGCAATAATAGGAACTGGGTTGCAATTATAGGATTTAATATTATCATATTCTCGATAAATGATCTCTAGCGAGAAATGGAGATGATATTATACTCTCCATAGCATTCGATCGTAACAAATAAAAACTGTTACTAAATAATTTCAATTAATAACTCGGTTTTACATGATCGGGAGTCATATTATCAGCAATAGGCTCAGATAAATTATATATAACACTACGTTAGTGGTATTAATAACTACTGTAATTAGTGTAATGATGATATTTATTATAATACAATAGTAGATGATAAGTGTTGGAAATTCCAACATAACTCCGGGGGAGAAAACTCGGGTCGCAGTGCCATGTTGAGTACTGACGTACCTATCCCGAAGTTAGTATTAAGGTTAGTATGTTAGTATGTTAGTACACACATAACGGATGTCCCGTAATGTCAAGGACATACAAGAATTTAAGACATGAAATTTAATGTCATAATTAATAGCTTACACAAACAAATTAATGATTAAATCATACAATTTAAGTAACTGAGAATCCACTGTGAGGTGAATGTCTGGGTCATTGTGACTTGTAATGATTGGTTACTAGACATCACAACACAGTATCATCATGATTACTCGAATTGGATGAAAATTATTTGCTCTTAGTCAGAGCTATAATAGGCTTGTAGTTTCCGTTTACATTGTTGAGCAGCTGCTCTAGTGGGGCGGGTGCTCGGTGGATCAGAATTGTTATCCTCGGAAACTGTTGGTGAAGCTGGTTCTGATAAACACTCTCGTTCTGCTAATTCGAGAGGTACCAACTTCTCTAATGTCTTTAGGGTAGTAGTGCCTCGGCACAAAACTCGTACTACTCTCAGGATGCCTTGGTGATCTGGGTGGATAGCAACAATTTTGCCTATAGGCCATTCTGACCTTGGTCCATCACTGTCAACTAATACTAGGTCTCCTGGTTTAAGTTGAACTTTATTATAGGGGCTCGAAGCTCCATAGTGGTACTCTCGTAGAGCAGTGAGGTACTCTCGAGTCCACACCTCATTCCACCTTTCAATTACTCTCGAGAGATGTTGGTAACTTTGTACTAAGTCACTCCTGGTTACATAGGAAGGGTCGACGGGGTCCTCTTCTGCCAAAGGTATCAGAGGGCTCAGCAGGCCTCCATGTATTAAATGCGAGGGACTCAGAGGCTCTCTCTGTGAGAAATCATCTGATAGATAAGTTAATGGGCGATTGTTGACTCGCGCCTCAATTTCCACGACGAGTGTTTGGAGTTCGGAGTAACTAATTTTCTGTCGATGCAAGGTCTTCCTTAAACATTTCTTGACAGTCCCTATCATACGTTCGTAGAACCCACCTTGCCAGGGGGCTCTGGGAGCAATAAATTTCCAGTGGCATTGTCGTCTCTGCATGACAGACTGCACTTCTGGATGATTCCATATCTCTCGTAAGCAAGCTTCTCTTGCCACAAAATTTGAACCATTATCAGATATCATGAGTTTGGGACAGGATCTGCGAGCTGCAAATCTACGAAAAGCTTGGATGAAGGCTTCGGCACTCATGTCAGAAGTCACTTCTAGATGTAGTGTGGTAGCACATGTGAAGAGGCAAATATAAGCTTTCACTGGTATCTTATCTGGATTGCCAGTGAGAAGCAAGGCTCCTGTGTAATCGACACCAGTGGTCTCAAACGGACGAAGATGAACTACTCTCTCTTTAGGGAGTGGTGGAGGTCCTGGGTAAGGACATACTCGAGCGTCGTAGCGTTTGCAGATTACACAGAACTTAATGATTGATTTGACAGTTTGACGACCTTGAGGAAGCCAATATTTCTGTCTGAGGTCGGTGAGAGTGTCTAACACTCCACCATGCAAAGTACCATATTGATGGTGATGTAAAACTAGAAGTTTTGTAATAATGTGGTGACGTGGTAGAAGGATCGGATTCTTTGTGTCCAAATCAATTTTTGCATGAAGCAAACGTCCTCCACACCTTAATATATTATGAGTGTTGGTATCATACCAGATACCTAGAGACTTGGTTAATTTATCTGGAAGATTTTCATATTCACTTCCATACGTCTCTTGTTGTTCACGTTTGATCCAGTAGAGGATAGGATTGGGAAACTTATGCTTGATTCCTATCTTAGCAAGAAAATCAAACACATGTGCTGTCACTCTTAATAACTTACTCAAGTTAGAATAATTGTGAGGATTAATAGCTGAGATTCGATGAGGTTCTGGGTCTTTCATGGGAGTAGTGATACTGGTCACTATGACTTGTGGTTTCTGTTTGGGCCACTGACCCCTAACAAGCCATGAAGGTCCATTAAACCACATCGAAGACTTACTTAGCTGTTTAAATGTTAAACCTCTTGATAAGTAATCTGCAGGATTGTCCTTAGTGGGGACATGTCTGAATTTATATCCAGCAGATAATTCATGAATTTCCCTAACACGATTACTAACGTAGGGAGTATTATTGTTGTTATTTCTTACCCATTGTAAGACTGCCTCATTGTCTGACCACACTACGATTTCACCAAAGTGGATATTATTGAGTGTCTTGGTCAGGCAATGAGCCAATCTTACTCCCACTAGCAATGCAGTTAACTCCATTTGAGGTAAAGATCTCTTCTTGATTGGAGCAACTCTTGCTTTAGATGTGAGTAAAATTGATTGTGCACTATTGACTAAATAGGCTGCAGCGCCATACGCTTTGCCAGAGGCATCGCAAAAACGTGCAAATTTGTGGGTAAGTTTAGTCCTGAAGCATTACGAGGAAATTTCAAAACACCTAATTGATTGAAATCCGTTGCGAGTATTTGCCATTTATCTTGCAACTCAATTGGCAACGGATCATCCCATCCCATATGTTTCTGCCAGCATTCCTGCATTAGGAGTTTGCCCCTTATTAATATAGGACTAAGTAAGCCTAAAGGGTCAAATGGTTGACTGACATACGAGAGTAATTTTCTCATGGTAAGGGATGAATTATTGGTTTGTACTGACTTGACATTCATCTCGTCCGTACCTGTGTTCCATTCCACGCCCAGAACTTTTAATTGATTAGGCACCTGATAACCCGGAAATTCTTTCTCGATTATCTGGTTTAAGACCGAAATAATTCAGAGTTTTACTTACACCTACGTTCTTAAAGAGTTCTCGTGGAAGAAATTCAAATATTGGCAGAGTCCGTTTGAAGACCTAAAAATTAACAGAGTCCAGTTAGATCCAAAAATATTCAGAGACCATTTTCAGAACAAATTCGTTTGATACCGTAATTATAAGGATAGTTTCGCTACTAATACCCCAACGTAAGCCAAATTAAAAACAGTCATATTTCAGATGTAGTAAATAAAATAAAGTCAGTAAGCAAGTTCTAGCTCCTGTCCTCCACCTTACGTCCTTCTCGTATCTTCTTTAGTACCTAACAAAATCCCTTGAGATTTAAAACATAGCTATTTCAAATGCAGTAAATCAAATCCAAGCAGTTAACGAGGAAACTAGCTCCTGTACCCGCCTTATCCCCCTCATATATCTTCGTTAATTTCCTATCATTGTTCCTGAAATTTAAACCCGCTGTATTTCATACACAGTAAATAAGATCCAAACAATTACCGAGCTCCAGCTCCTGTCCACCGTCTTAGTTCCCTCGCATATCATCTTTAGTATCTAACCAATCCCCGTGAAAATTTAATCAGTCACAATTCAGACGAAGTAAATCAAATCTAGTCAGTATGCAAGTTCTAGCTTCTGTTCCCACTTTACTTTATACAAGTAACTACTTTACTAACAGTCCAATCCACCTGAAATTTTAAACAGTCATCTTTCAGACGTAGTAAATAATATCCAAACAACTACCGAACTCTAGCACCTGTCCCACCTTAACCCCCTCTTATATCTTCGTTAATACCTGAACAATATCCCTAAAATGTTAAAACAGTCATATTTCAAACATAGTAAAATAAAGCTCCAACTCTCGTCCTCCACCTTAGATCCCTCTCGTATCTCCTTTAGTATCTAACCAAATCCCTTAAAATTAAAAGCATAGCTATTTCAGACTCATGTAAAATAAATCATAAAGTAAATTTCCGAGTTTCAGCTTTTGTCCCCTGCCTTAGTTCGCTCCTGTAAATTCATGACTATCAGTCCAAATCCCCTGAGATTTAAAGCCCCAATACATTTCAGACCCCTGTAGAATAAATCAACAAGTAAATTATAGTGCTAAGAACTATAATTTAGAACTTTTGTTACTCGCCTATGTAAATAATCACTAACGTTCTAATATTCACATGGTCAGAACGCACCCTACTCTCAATACCTTTTGTTTACTCAACTAAGCAATAATCACACGGGTCAAATTTCACCTAACATTTGTCCTCTCTTACCTTCTCATCTCTTACCTCCCCCTTCATCTCCCCCATTTCCCAACTTATCCAAACCTTCAATAATCGTACCTCATTTGCATATTCTCTCCAGGTTCTTAAAATATCCTTCCAAATGCCCATTCCATGTTTTTCACTTGCTTCTCCATTTTTCTATGTTTTTGTCATATTCTCTATATTCGCTGTGTTCTTTATCATGTCTTCATGTTCATCTCATGTTCTCTGTACAACTTTTATACTCAATATTCTTGTTCGTGTGTTCTTTCTCATGTTCTTTGCATTTTCAATGCATTCTCTTCACGTTCTATATGTTCTTTGTCATGTTCCCCATATGTTCACTGCTTTCATCAGTTTTTGTTACATGTTTTCTGTGTTCTTTGTCATGTTTCCCACAAGTTCACTGTGTTCATCTCACTCTCGTTCATGTTCTCTACAAATTCCCCTCATGTTCTCTATGTTCTTTGCCATATTCTCCGTGTTCTCTGCAAGTTCATATTCCCCACAAGTTCACTGTGTTCATAGCATTCCCTTACTTATACTTTAAAATCAAATGTACAAAGACATTCTTTTCTTAACATTCCTTAACTAAATTATTCGCTAATCAACTGAAAATAGTCAGAATTAACCTTGTTCAACACTGTTTTTAACTAAAATAACCTTTTTCCATTAGCTAATTAGTCAAAGGAAACTTTCCAACACTGTTCATAACTAACTTTATCCATCGTCAATCAACTAAAAGTAGTTATGCTCAACATCTTTTCTTGGGAATTTTAACTAAAAGTTTCCATCAATCAACTGATAATAGTAGCATTCATCATCTTTTCTTGTCATTTTTAACTAAACTTATTCATCAATCATCTGAAAATAGCAATGTTCATCGTGTTTTCTTTCCGTTTTTAACTAAAATTATTCGTCAATCAACAAAAAATTAGTCAGGATTATCCTCGTTTAATACTGTTCTTAACTAAAATATCATTTTTCTCTTACCTACAATAGTTAAAGGAAACTTTTAAACACTGTTCATAACTAACTTTATTCATCGTCAATCAACTAAAAGTAGTCAAGTGCAGCTTTGTTCAATACTTTCTTAACTGTCATTATACTTCGAAGAGGAAGACAAAAAATAGTCGAGGATACACTCAAACACATCAAAGACAAAATCAAAGACATCAATGACAAACTCAAAGACGTCAAAGATACACTCAAAGACCCCAATTAGACACACTCAAAGACGTCAAAATACTTTTCATGTCCTCAAAAGTTGTTCTCAGAGCTATCAAAATACTACTCATGTTCTCAAAAGTCATTCTCAATGTCATCAAAAGTTAATCCCAGTCATCAAAGTTAATTTCTAAGTCACTTTCGTTCATCAACGTTATTCTCTAAGTCATAAAACTTATTCCCAGAGACATTGAAAATTAATATCAGTAATCAAAGGTATTCTCTAAGACATCATAAGGTTTTCTCAAAGTCATCAAAGTTATTCTCAGAGACATCAAAAGTTAATCTCTAACACACTTTCGTTCATTAAAGTTATTCTCTAAGTCTTCAAAAGTTTATCTCTAAGATATCAATGTTTTTCTCAGAGTCATCAAAGGTAATCTCTAACTCACCTACGCTCATCAAAGTTGTTCTCTAAGTCATCAAAAGTTGTTCACTAAGACATCAAAGTTATTCTCAGTCATCAAAAGGTATTCTCAAGTTCTCAAAAGTTAATCTCTAAGTCATCAAAGTTAATCTCAGTCATCAAAGTTGTTCTGTAAGATATCTTCGTTCATCAAAGTTGTTCTCAGAGTCATCAAAGGTAATCTCAAACTCACCTTCGTTCATCAAAGATGTTCTCTAAGACATCAATGTTGTTCTCTAAGACATCATCAGGCATAAAATTTATCTCCAAAATGTAACAAGTTCAGCTTTTCATATCAAACTTACACTTCTGTTAAAATATATATCTAACCTAACCTAATCTATTCTATCCTAACCTAACTGATGTATCTTACCTAATCAAACTTACCTAACCTAAGCTAACTAACCTTACCTAAAGTAACTTACCTAACTTAACTTACATAATCTAACTAACCTAACCTAAAGTAACTTACCTAACTTAACTTACATAATCTAACTTAACCTAACCTAACCTAATGCAACCTATCTAACCTAACCTATCCTAACATAACTTACCAACACATAAACACATATTTGGCTTCACTAGAGGAGTAGGTACTGCCAGCTGCATAGCCACATTACTAGGAACAGTTAACTCAGGTCCAGCTACAGTGATCTTCCTTGATCTAGAAAAAGCATTTGAACTTGCAAGCCCGCAAGCAATTTTACACACCTTAGTTAATAAAGGTGTAAAGGGAAATATGCTAGCATGGATTCAAGATTACCTAAGTCACAGGTATGCCAGAGTGAAGTTGTAAGTACTACTGTCGGACTACCACTTGCATGAGAATGGGACTCCACAAGGAGGAGTCCTCAGTCCTAGTCTTCTTAACATTCTTATGGAAAACCTTGTTACCATGACATTTACAGAAGGGGTTAAATTGCTAAGCTATGCTGATGATATAGCATTAGTCAATACAGGTCCTTCACTTCTAAATAAAGCACAAGGTGCATTAGATAAAGTAACATCTGAATGCAGCGTTTTAGGGCTAAAAATATCTGCACAGAAGTCTAAGGCAATGAGACTAGGCGGCAATACTCCAGACAGGCACCTACGCATTCAAAACATTAACCTTCAGTGGGCTACTCAATATCAATATCTCGGAGTGTGGATAGATTCTAAAATGACATTCAACAAGCTAATTCAATATCTGAAGGAGAAAGCAAAATCACGACTAAATATAATGAGAGCAATCACAGGGCCCCGTCTAGGAGCGGGACACAAAGTGTTAAGAATGTTTTACATACACGCCGTTCGTTCCCTAATTGATTATGCAGCGCCTGCCTTACTCACTCTTTCTCCTGGTCAGTGGGCAAACGTTGAAGTTATTCAAAACGATGCATTGCGAATCATAACAGGAGCTCCCAGATGGACTAAAATACTGAACCTAAGACTAGAAGCCAAGCTAACGTCGATTGAAATAAGGGTAAAAGGGATTGCTGCGTGCATGCTGGCCAAGATATTGACTAGACCTAGAATCAGTTCACTTAAAGATATAATCACTGGAGCACTAACTCTGGACAGAAGAGCCTCCAATAGCAACAGGTGGCCCCATTGTGCGATAAACACCATCAGTACATTCGATATAACAAACACAGTCACTGAGAAGGGTGTCGACGAAACACATGCAGACTTTGTTATGCAATCCCCTTGGGAATCTCCGCCAGCAGGCTTTAACATTATGGTTATTGAAGGAAAAAAGAACAAGACAAATCCTCATCTGCTTCGTAACATTGCACAGATGCATATAGAAGCAAACTTGGCATCTGACAGGTTCACTTATTTCACAGATGGATCAGTAGACCAGCAGGGACAAGAAACCGGAGCTGCAGTTAAAGCAGGAAACTCTGTACATAGTTGGAGACTCTCAAATGGGTGTTCGACTTTACAAACAGAGATGCTAGCCGTTCAAAAGGCTTTGGAACATGCTCTTGCTGAACACCGACAACATGTTATCATACATACAGATTCGAGAACCGCCATTGAAACCTTGCAACAAGAACACATATGATAACATACATCTGATCACAAATGTCATATCATTAATGCAAACACTCAAACGACAAGGTCGACGGGTACTTATCAACTGGGTGCCAAGTCATGTGGGAATAATAGGAAATGACATTACTGACGAAGCTGCAAAACTTGCAACTAAGAGAAGAAATGTAGACATTTACATACCACAGAGTCTATCACAGATAAAGAAAGTAATTAGAAACAGAGCAATGCAAAAGATGTACAGTGACGACAACACAGCAGTTGCAACATCAGGATCTGCGGGTTGGTACAAGAATTCAACCAACTACGAACCACTTAGTTTGATGAAAGGGAACAGTAGAGCAACAGAAGTGCACTTACATCGCATTAGGCTTGGATACCCATGTGCTGAGAAATAGGCTTACAGGTTCCGGAAGATGAGAGGAAATGTCAGCACTGTGGAGCAATGCCCGACAGACCACTGGAACATTATCTAACACAGTTACAAACCCATTAAGATTTCAACTTAGATTTAACAGAGCAGAAGAAGTTGTTAAACACATATGGCAAAATCTTACTGAAGCGACCATACGAGTAATAAATACTCATACTCCGCCCAAGTAAAACAGAAACAAGCAACACTTAGTGGGCCAGCCAGAGGCTTAAGGCCCGTGGAGGGCAAAAAAAAATATGCTTTAAATTTTAAGGGATTTAGTTAGATATTAAAGAAAATACGAGAGGGAACTAAGGTGAAGGACGAGAGTTGGAGCTTTATTTTACTATGTTTGAAATATGACTGTTTTAACATTTTAGGAATATTGTTCAGGTATTAACAAAGATATAAGAGGGGGTTAAGGTGGGAACAGGAGCTAGAGTTAGGTAGTTGTTTGGATCTTATTTACTATGTCTGAAATACATGTATGTTAAATTTCAGGGAAATTGGACTGTTAGTATTGAATCTACGACAGGTGACTAAGGTGAGGACAGTAGGGAAAATGGGGACTACGACCGGGCGCGCCATCTGCCAGGTGGACCCCCGGGGACTACGACCGGGCGCGCCATCTGCCAGGTGAACCCCCGGGGACTAGAGCACCGCGCGGAGATTTTCCCGGAAGTTGTGGCGTGTCGGACGCGTGTAAGCATCTGGTGTTTGGGTATGTGGTCAGGGAAGATTGTGGTCATGTTGTTTGGGGAGTATGTAGAGCTATGTGGTATGTGCTAAAGTAAGAGGTATGTGGATATGTTGTTGAGAGTAAATGAATATGTTTGTTTGTTTTCCGTGCCTCCGGTGTTCGGGTATGTGGTCAGGGAAGATTGGGGTCATGTTGTTTGGGGGGTAGGAGAGTATGTAGGGCTATGTGGTATGTGCTAAAGTAAGAGGTATGTGGTTATGTTGTTAAGAGTAAATGAATATGTATGTTTGTTTTCCGTAGACTTAATCCTGTGTGTAGATAATAGTTTATGATTAAAGACTATGTATTGCTATGCGCCTAGAGTATGTGGTGAGTGCTCTAGAAGGTCCAACATATGTTGTTGGGGTAGGGAAGGGACAGGGGTGAGGGAGGGAGAGGATAGGGAGTCTGAGGGAGAGTGAGGGGACCTCCCCTCATGGCGTGAGTGTTTAGAGCCATTTTGTGGTTTTCGTGGTTTGTCAGCTTCCGTTGGGTAGGGGAAGGAAGCTATGTGCTTGGTATGCGGACATGTGGAGGGAGGGGGGGACCCCCCAATACCTGAGAGGGGGCAGGGAGTTAAGACGAGAGAAGGAGGGGAAAGTGAGGGGACATCCATTATCCATGAAGTGCCAGGAGGGTAGGAGAGAAAGAAAGAGGCAGACAGACAGTCAGACAGACAGACAGACAGACAGACAGACAGACAGACAGACAGACAGAGACAGACAGACAGACAGACCGGAGGGTAGGAGGAGAAGGGAGTGGCAGCAGGAAGTGAACCATTAACCTTAAGTACTTTTCGATGTCTTAGAGCGGACTGAGAGATGCTCTCCCCCAACAGGCCATCACCTGTCAACCATCAATCAATCACTTCTCATTTGACCGGAAACGTTTCTCCCCTCAGCAGAGATTATATGCAATAAAACGGGGGAAAGTAAACACATTATATAAATTTATTTCTTTTATTAAACACTTAAGCGATTTACAACGATAATAATAATAATAATAATAATAATAAGCTGGTCATCCTAGCCAATCATCCAATCTGTAGACAGATAGATTGGGAGTCCTTCATCCACTCCATTGATCCTTCCCAGTCATAAAGGCAGGACACAAAGGGTCAAGGACAACCCTCAATTCATTTTAGCTAATAAAGTTACAATCATGACGCGCCAGTTAGAAAAAATTCAAATAAGTCTGCACATCAACGCGTGAGACGTGATCACTACCTACAAATTTTGTTAACTGCGATCCCAACATCGGCTCTCCCAATAAATATCATTGAAATGTAAGCGTGTTTTCTCAATCTCTATCACCTCTTCTTCCTACACCCATATTGCTGTGCAGACCTTATAAAACACAAAGGCGTTATCATAGGAAGACAATAACACAGAATGTTCAAGACTCCTGAATGAGTGAAACATCAACCCGTCTCGTTAGGGTCTAACCTTCATGCTGGTTTGAGGTGTAGTGACATGGGCGAGGTACTGGGATGACCCTACCCTCACCCCATCCACCCCCCACCATTCCCCCTCCCCCCCCCTTCCATGCCCAAACCATTGAGCATCACTTCACCCTTCCCAGACCGGATGTTCTGTGCAAAGCCTTTAGTATTATTTCTGATCATATGTGTAACCTTGTATCGTAACGTGACCAACATGGTATCATCATTCTTTGCTCAATATATTTTTTCTTTTAAAAGTAGTGAGTCATAAGGTGGACTTCAATCTTATTATATTTTTATAACAAATCATAATTTTTTTTTGTAAACACATCTGCATGGGATACACATAGCAGTCACTGGTCACATGCTTCTCTCTCTCTCTCTCTCTCTCTCTCTCTCTCTCTCTCTCTCTCTCTCTCTCTCTCTCTTCCTCTCTCTCTCTCTCTCGCTCTATTCAGATCATTAAATAGGGGGAAAGTAACATCATTCCTTTCTCCTGATGCCGCTGTCCTTTTACTTAGACGGACAGCCCACCAGAGGATGGAAGACTAATGTCAATTTTCAGCCCCATCACTCTTACCCTTTATAATCTTGTAACGTAACGTGAGCAACATGCTATGCTAACATCGTTCTTTGCCCAAATATCATTTTAAGAGTAACGAGCAACTTTCTGTCCGATGTCTGAATAACAATATTGAAAATGTGATCCGTGTTTTGCCCTTACATTCCAAACAAAAAAAATTAGCACAAGCTTGTTTAGTGGAAAGACATAGTCTCACTACTATTATTAAATTGACTTGTTCATTATCCAGAGTTCAAGGTTGTCTCTAAGACCTACATTATCCAAATGTGAAACAGCAATCGATGAGAATAAGACCGGATGAGACGATAGTGAAATAGTTAGCTCTAGGTTATGACTATCATTACGTAACGGGAAAACTTCTTTCTGTCTGATGATCAAATAGCATTTTTGAAAAATGACATCAGCTTGGTCTTATGTCATTAGGACTGTATTGCACTGTGCGCAACAGTAGACTCGTAATATCATAGCAAGACAATGTCTCAGAATGTTCAACGCTCTCATACTGAAGGAGTGAGTGAGGCACTTAGTAACGTAATGTGGAAATCATCTTTCTGTCCGATGTCCGAATATCATTATTGAAATGTGAGCCACGTTTAGCCAAACACATCACAATATCTCCATTACATCTCTTTCCATATAAATATTACTGTCTACAGTTTTAGCCCCTGTAACAGCTGTAACGTAACGTAACGTAACGCTGAAAACATCAACTTTCTGCAATCCAGAATATCATTCTCTCTCTCTCGCTCTATTCAGATCATCATAAATAGGGGAAAAGTAACATCATTTCCTTTCTCCTGATGCCGCTGTTCACGTATCTTTTGTCTTCCTTTCACTTAGACGGATAGCTCACCAGAGGATAGAAAACTAATGTTAATTTTTCGAACTTCATTCTGTCTGTCTGATAATCAAATACCATTTGAAAAAAATGACGTTAGGTTGGTCTTATGCCATTAGGACTGTATGGCACTGCTGGCATCAGTATTAATATCATAGCAAGACAATGTCACAGAATGTTCAACGTTCTTATCCCATAACAACATAATGTAGAGTTGCCATCCCATTCCTCACGTGATCAACAGAGGACATACCACGCTGGAAGACAAACAGAAAAGTTTGGGGAGACATGATCACCACCTACAAATTCTAATACAGAGACTGGTGTTAGCATAGTGGGTGAAAAAAATAGTTTATCCTTCTCTCTCTCTCTCTTAATACGTTTTTATTCAATAACTAGTAGACATATCATAACATATTGCAGTTACATATTCATAATGCAGTTACATATTTATCATAACATAAGGCACTTACAAATTTATCATGGTAAAACATACATACATTAGCGAAACTGCCGTCCAAAATATACCACATGACTGAGGGAGCGAGCATTCGAGCAGTGTACCTCTCGATGTCTGTCTATCACATGACTGGGTTAATGACCACATTATCCCACACTATACCTGCTCCTGCTTACCCCTTACACTTAGTAACATAACGTGGAAATCAACTTTCTGTCTGATGTCCAAATAACATATTGAAAATGTGAACCATGTTTTACCATTACATCCAAACACAAATAAAATATTAACGCAGGCCTGTTCAGTTCTTGTAACACTTTATATCGTTACGTAACGTAACGTAACGTGGAAATCATCTTTCTCTTTGATGACCAAATAACATTTTTGAAAAATGTGAAGCTTTGTAGATTTAATTTTAAACAAAGGCGGCCACCAGTCCACGAACTAAGAGGGGAGAGTTAGGAAGAAAGACTGTGTGAAATATGCACAGAAGAGTTGGGGAGATGTGTTCACCACATACAAATTCTAATATTTTTTTTGTTAACTGCGTGATCACAACATATACCTCCTGATCTCTTGTCCTGCCTCGCACTAGTCAATAAGCACAATTTTGTATAATTTCTCGACTAAAATAGCACTCGAAACATCTTTACACTTATTTTTTCATTGTCACGTGCACTGCCATCAAAGGAAATCTCACTAGTGCACGGATGTCTTGTGTGTTAAATATACGAACCTTCCTAGCTTATCATTTTTCTTTGTGAAACTTATATGTGATGATCATATCTCCCGAGTCCACACAATAACCCACACATCACCCATCTTCAGTTTTCAAATCACAGCTCGCATCTAATTTACTGTTATTTTTTTGTTTGCAGAAACTATGTTTTGAGAATATGCACAATGTGACCAATTACTGTTCGTATCATCAAAGTCCTTTCAGTCATCAAAACAAGCAGAGGTGCAGCATAATCCACCAGAGATCTGATGTTGCAAGGTACATCATTTTGACAGTTCTGACACTGACCCGCCTTAGCGAGATGACTGTGCGCAACAGTAGCCCAGCGAAAACATAGACTTTTAATATCGTATCAAGACAATGACACAGAATGTTCAGCACTCTTAATAATTTTATTCAAGCACTGATAACATAGCATAATGTAAGATTTTTTTCACATTTCATATCGCGTGTGTGGATTTAGTTTTAACAAAAAAGTGAAGCACGAGAACATGAACTAATAGGGTTGAGATAGGAGGAAAGGCTTTGCAGAAGATCGAAGAGCTGAGGAGACATGTTCGCTACCTACATTACTATTATTTCTTGCAGACCTGCAGACCTGACCAGAAAAGCAGTCAGTCAGTCAAACATTTTATAGTTTATAGTTTTTCACTTTAAAAAACAGGGACTACTAGTCTTCAATTTTTTCTTCTATCAAATCAAATAGCCATGAGGGCTACTACTACATGACTGCAGGAGCGAGCATTTCGAGCGGTGTACCTATTGTTGGTGTCTTTCGCATGACTAGGTTAGGGAGCACAATATCCACACATTATACCTGCTACTAGTCAATAAACACAATTTGTATCATTTCGTGACTAAAATAGCACTCTGAAACATCTTTGCACATTTAATTTTACATTGTCACATGCACAGCCATCAAAGGAAACCTCACTTCTGCATGGATGTATAGTGTGCTAAATAAAATGTCCTTACATAGCTTATCATTTTCTTTGAGAAACTTGTATGTGGTGATCATATCCCCGACTCCGCACAAATAACCCACACATCACCCAACTTCTGTTTTCAAATCTGAGCTCGCATCTAATTTGATGCTTTTTTCAGAAAACTAAGTTTTGAGAATATGCACAAAGTCAGCAATTACTATTCGTATCATCAAAGTTATTCTCAGAGTTTTTTTTTAGTTTAAAAAAATACTTCCACCATCCTACATCCATATTGAGAGAGAAGGTAAACATAACTTGGTTATTGCATCTAGTTTTTAGAAGGGTTTGAATAAAAAGTCATGTTCCATAAAAAATAATATTTTACAGCGTCCATTATTTATGAGCAGTAAGAGGGAAACGGGATCCACACATACAATTTCCAAGCATTACAACGCAAACGAGGTAAACATAACATGAAAAAACGACAATGATGTAGTATGCATTTAGTCAGCTAGTCAAAACTTAACATATGCGATATGATTTCACAGTTTTAACCTTTGCAAGTTTTTTCAATGTTTTCTCTTCACTTGTGCTAAGTGAGCCAGACAAAATGTGGCATTGCATTCCCTCTGGAAGACAGAAGAGTTTGGGGAGACGCGATCACTACACCACACTACCTCCTCCTCTTTCTCTTATTAGTCAGTAAACATCCTTTGCATCATTTTTCGACTAAATAGCACTCCAAAACATATGTGGCCATTTTTATTGTCATTGTTCCACTTATAGTCAACAATTTGTTTCACAGAGTGATGAGTTATGCATAGTGACGAGATTTCACGGTGAGCATAGTTTTAAGAGAGTTCACACTGTATAATTACGGTCGTGGATATGTTATGTTATGTTTATGAAAATCATTGCTTCTTATTTTAGCCATTTTTCACTTCCGCCTGCTTTCAGTCTTCTCATGTTCTTTCAAATAAGTTTGCTTA
>WNGS01024607.1:0-11769 GCA_020271785.1 Procambarus virginalis | reverse complement strand
CACCAGGGATGGTGTGGGAGAGCCAGCAGGCAGCACCAGGGATGGTGGGAGAGCCAGGCACAGCACCAGGGATGGGGTGGGAGAGCAGGCAGCACCAGGGATGGGGTGGGAGAGCAGGCAGCACCAGGGATGGGGTGGGAGAGCCAGGCAGCACCAGGGATGGGGTGGGAGAGCCAGGCAGCACCAGGGATGGGGTGGGAGAGCCAGGCAGCACCAGGGATGTGGTGGGAGAGCCAGGCAGCACCAGGGATGGTGTGGGAGAGCAGCAGGCAGCACCAGGGATGGGGTGGGAGAGCCAGGCAGCACCAGGGATGGGTGGGAGAGCCAGCAGGCAGCACCAGGGATGGTGTGGGAGAGCCAGCAGGCAGCACCAGGGATGGGGGGGGGAGAGCCAGGCAGCACCAGGGATGGGGTGGGAGAGCCAGGCAGCACCAGGGATGGTGTGGGAGAGCCAGCAGGCAGCACCAGGGATGGTGTGGGAGAGCCAGCAGGCAGCACCAGGGATGGGGTGGGAGAGCCAGGCAGCACCAGGGATGGGGTGGGAGAGCCAGGCAGCACCAGGGATGGGGTGGGAGAGCCAGGCAGCACCAGGGATGTGGTGGGAGAGCCAGGCAGCACCAGGGATGGGGTGGGAGAGCCAGGCAGCACCAGGGATGGTGGTGGGAGAGCCAGGCAGCACCAGGGATGGGTGGGAGAGCCAGGCAGCACCAGGGATGGGGTGGGAGAGCCAGCAGGCAGCACCAGGGATGGGGGGAGAGCCAGGCAGCACCAGGGATGGTGGGGGGAGAGCCAGCAGGCAGCACCAGGGATGGTGTGGGAGAGCCAGCAGGCAGCACCAGGGATGGGGTGGGAGAGAGCAGGCAGCACCAGGGATGTGGGGGAGAGCCAGGCAGCACCAGGGATGGTGTGGGAGAGCCAGGCAGCACCAGGGATGGTGTGGGAGAGCCAGGCAGCACCAGGGATGGTGTGGGAGAGCCAGCAGGCAGCACCAGGGATGGTGTGGGAGAGCCAGGCAGCACCAAGGATGGGGTGGGAGAGCCAGGCAGCACCAGGGATGGGGTGGGGAGAGCCAGCAGGCAGCACCAGGGATGGTGTGGGAGAGCCAGGCAGCACCAGGGATGGTGTGGGAGAGCCAGCAGGCAGCACCAGGGATGGGGTGGGAGAGCCAGGCAGCACCAGGAGGGGGGGGTGGGAGAGCCAGGCAGCACCAGGGATGGGGTGGGAGGAGAGCCAGGCAGCACCAGGGATGGGGTGGGAGAGCCAGGCAGCACCAGGGATGGGTGGGAGAGCCAGGCAGCACCAGGGATGGGGTGGGAGAGCCAGGCAGCACCAGGGATGGGGTGGGAGAGCCAGGCAGCACCAGGGATGGGGTGGGAGAGCCAGGCAGCACCAGGGATGGGGTGGGAGAGCCAGGCAGCACCAGGGATGGGGTGGGAGAGCCAGCAGGCAGCACCAGGGATGGGGTGGGAGAGCCAGCAGGCAGCACCAGGGATGTGGTGGGAGAGCCAGGCAGCACCAGGGATGGGGTGGGAGAGCCAGGCAGCACCAGGGATGGGGTGGGAGAGCCAGGCAGCACCAGGGATGGGGTGGGAGAGCCAGCAGCAGCACCAGGGATGGGGTGGGAGAGCCAGGCAGCACCAGGGATGGGGTGGGAGAGCCAGGCAGCACCAGGGATGGGGTGGGAGAGCCAGCAGGCAGCACCAGGGATGGGGTGGGAGAGCCAGGCAGCACCAGGGATGTGGTGGGGAGAGCCAGGCAGCACCAGGGATGGGGTGGGAGAGCCAGCAGGCAGCACCAGGGATGGGAGAGCCAGGCAGCACCAGGGATGGTGTGGGAGAGCCAGGCAGCACCAGGGATGGGGTGGGAGAGCCAGGCAGCACCAGGGATGGTGTGGGAGAGCCAGGCAGCACCAGGGATGGGGTGGGAGAGCCAGGCAGCACCAGGGATGGGGTGGGAGAGCCAGGCAGCACCAGGGATGGGGTGGGAGAGCCAGGCAGCACCAGGGATGGGGTGGGAGAGCCAGGCAGCACCAGGGATGGGGTGGGAGAGCCAGCAGGCAGCACCAGGGATGGGGTGGGAGAGCCAGGCAGCACCAGGGATGGTGGGGAGAGCCAGGCAGCACCAGGGATGGGGTGGGAGAGCCAGGCAGCACCAGGGATGGGGTGGGAGAGCCAGGCAGCACCAGGGATGGTGTGGGAGAGCCGCAGGCAGCACCAGGGATGGGGTGGGAGAGCCAGCAGGCAGCACCAGGGATGGGGGGGAGAGCCAGGCAGCACCAGGGATGGGGTGGGAGAGCCAGCAGGCAGCACCAGGGATGGGGTGGGAGAGCCAGGCAGCACCAGGGATGGGGTGGGAGAGCCAGGCAGCACCAGGGATGGGGTGGGAGAGCCAGCAGGCAGCACCAGGGATGGGGTGGGAGAGCCAGCAGGCAGCACCAGGGATGGTGTGGGAGAGCCAGGCAGCACCAGGGATGGGGTGGGAGAGCCAGCAGGCAGCACCAGGGATGGGGTGGGAGAGCCAGGCAGCACCAGGGATGGTGTGGGAGAGCCAGGCAGCACCAGGGATGGGGTGGGAGAGCAGCAGGCAGCACCAGGGATGGGGTGGGAGAGCCAGGCAGCACCAGGGATGGGGTGGGAGAGCCAGGCAGCACCAGGGATGGGGTGGGAGAGCCAGCAGGCAGCACCAGGGATGGGGGGGAGAGCCAGGCAGCACCAGGGATGGTGGGAGAGCCAGGCAGCACCAGGGATGGGGTGGGAGAGCCAGCAGGCAGCACCAGGGATGGTGTGGGAGAGCCAGGCAGCACCAGGGATGGTGTGGGAGAGCCAGCAGGCAGCACCAGGGATGGGGTGGGAGAGCCAGGCAGCACCAGGGATGGGGTGGGAGAGCCAGGCAGCACCAGGGATGGGGTGGGAGAGCCAGGCAGCACCAGGGATGGGGTGGGAGAGCCAGGCAGCACCAGGGATGGGGTGGGAGAGCCAGGCAGCACCAGGGATGGGGTGGGAGAGCCAGGCAGCACCAGGGATGGGGTGGGAGAGCCAGGCAGCACCAGGGATGGGGTGGGAGAGCCAGGCAGCACCAGGGATGGGGAGGAGAGCCAGGCAGCACCAGGGATGGTGTGGGAGAGCCAGCAGGCAGCACCAGGGATGGGTGGGAGAGCCAGCAGGCAGCACAGGGATGGGTGGGAGAGCCAGGCAGCACCAGGGATGGGGTGGGAGAGCCAGGCAGCACCAGGGATGGGGTGGGAGAGCCAGGCAGCACCAGGGATGTGGTGGGAGAGCCAGCAGGCAGCACCAGGGATGGGGTGGGAGAGCCAGGCAGCACCAGGGATGGGGTGGGAGAGCCAGGCAGCACCAGGGATGGGTGGGAGAGCCAGCAGGCAGCACCAGGGATGGGGTGGGAGAGCCAGGCAGCACCAGGGATGGGGTGGGAGAGCCAGGCAGCACCAGGGATGGGGTGGGAGAGCAGCAGGCAGCACCAGGGATGGGGTGGGAGAGCCAGGCAGCACCAGGGATGGTGTGGGAGAGCCAGGCAGCACCAGGGATGGGGTGGAAGAGCCAGGCAGCACCAGGGATGGGTGGGAAAGCCAGGCAGCACCAGGGATGGGGTGGGAGAGCAGCAGGCAGCACCAGGGATGGGGTGGGAGAGCCAGGCAGCACCAGGGATGTGGTGGGAGAGCCAGGCAGCACCAGGGATGGGGTGGGAGAGCCAGGCAGCACCAGGGATGTGGTGGGAGAGCCGGCAGCACCAGGGATGGTGTGGGAGAGCAGCAGGCAGCACCAGGGATGGGGTGGGAGAGCCAGCAGGCAGCACCAGGGATGGGGTGGGAGAGCCAGGCAGCACCAGGGATGTGGTGGGAGAGCCAGCAGGCAGCACCAGGGATGTCGAGTTGACGGACTACACCCCCATTCGCCTTCAACCCTATCGGATGAGTCCGGAAAAGAAGGCCATCGTCCGTAAGGAGGTCGACTTCTTGCTCCAGCACGGCCTCATCAGGCCGAGCCAGGGCTCTTGGTGCTCGCCCTGCCTTTTGGTCCCCAAACCAGATGGCTCCTGGCGATTATGCACCGATTATCGGCAGCTCAACAAGGCGACCATAGTGGACGCCTATCCGTTGCCACGTCTCGAGGACTGTATCGACGAAATCGGGAACGCCACGTATGTATCCAAGTTCGATCTATCGAGAGGGTACTATCAAATCCCTCTCACTGAACGTGCTAAACAACTAACGGCGTTTGTGACACCCGAGGGTGTGTTTGAGTATCAAGTGTTACCATTCGGCTTACGTAATGCCCCTGCCACGTTCCAGAGGCTAATGAACTCTTTGCTTGCTAATGTGCCAAATTGTCGGGCGTATTTAGATGATATTGTGCTCTTTGATATTAATTGGGCTGACCACATAGCTAGATTACGCCAGTTGTTCACAGTGTTGAAACACGCAAATCTAACCTTAAATGCTAAAAAGTGTCATTTTGGCCAAGGCACAGTGACGTACCTCGGTTATGAAGTGGGCCAAGGAAAAGTGTTACCTCGACAAGACAAAATTAGTGCTATTCTGGACTATCCAGTGCTCAGGTCTAAAAAGGACATTCAACGATTTATCGGTATGTGTGCGTACTACCGACGCTTTTGTCAGAACTTTTCCAGTGTGGCCACTCCTCTCACAGATTTGTTGCGGAAGGCCGTTAAATTTAAGTGGTCATCGGACTGTGCAGAGGCATTTAAAAACTTGAAATTGATCTTAGCTTCCGCCCCAGTGCTTGCTAGTCCAAGGTTCGACCGTCCGTTTAAAATTCAAGTTGACGCGTCTGACTCAGGTGCTGGTGCAGTGTTGTTGCAAACTGGGGATGATAAAGTGGAACACCCAGTATATTATTACTCTGTGAAATTTGACAAGGCGCAGCGCAATTATTCGGTGATAGAAAAAGAGGCGTTGGCGCTAGTGCTAACTTGCAAAAAGTTCGAAGAGTACCTCACAGGTAATATAGTAGAAGTGTACACGGACCATAACCCATTAGTTTTCATGAATCAGATGAAGCAGAAAAATAAACGCATCCTCAGGTGGGCATTGTACCTACAGGACTTTAATCTATCTATTATCCACCTACCGGGCCGGCTCAACGTGATAGCCGACGCTCTGTCCCGCTTGCCTGAGTAACATTCATCTGAGCCGCAGGAAGCCATACCAAATGTCATGCTTTAGTTATTTTTTTTTTTTAGGTTCTCCTGTGACATTAAATATCCCGTGTCCAATTTATTTACTTCCTTTTGTTTTTTTTGTTTTGGGTATGTTTTTCTTTCAGAGAATTCCCTTGTAATTTTTTTTTGACAGAAATTGTTGTTTGGTTGATTTTTTATTATGTCATGGATGTCCATTTTATTCTGTATACTCTTACAAAAAAAAAATATGACTACTATTCTAGTAGTCACATTTTTTTTTTCTCTGAAGGGGGGAGGAGTGTTACGACTCTGGGTTCTTTAGAGGGAAACCAGAGGTCAAAATTGAGCTTATTATCGAGAATATGGCAGGGCACGCATAGAGTGTTGATGCTGTTTGTAATCTTCCCTGCCAGTCGTAAGACTATTCTTGTTTCTCAAAGAGTATTTTAAGATTGAGCTTGGGGTTGTTTATTAAATAATAAAATAGGCATCAACTATGTTTACTAATACTGTCTAATCATGTGTAAAGTAAACCTGAGTAAATTTAGTATCGGGCACCAGTATGATTAGTTGAACAGTCTGCTGGCAGCATAGCTTTCGGAGAGAGAGACGGGAGACGCTCTTCTCGGCTGACTGGTTGTGGTGGAAGGAAGTGCCTCTCCCTCCTCTTATTTATTTCTTCTGTATCTTCGTCTGGTTAAGTTTTCTTTGCTATTTTTGTGGCTATATTGTGGCATACCTATCGTTATATGTGTAGAGTAGTATACCTGGGGTGTAGTAAGTATTTTTAAGGTTTTTATTACCTGTTATGCTAACAGGGGTCCCAGTGTTCCACGTGGTCCCCTACCCTAGGCTGTCTCTAGTGTGTTATAGTAGAGCTTTACCCTAGCTTGCTTTCAGTGTAAAACCTTGTATCCTGCCTATGTGGACCAAGGCTTTTAACGTAAGATTGGGTGGTAAAGTTAGTATTAAATTGTTATTGGTGAGATTGTGTATGGGGGGTGTTAAGGGGTTAATAAATAAGTAAGCTTGAACAGAGTATCCCTTGTTCCTGTGTGGGAGTACAATAATCATTTCCTAGACTAACCAGGTTTAGTAGCAAGCAATTATTATTGTGGATATTTTACTTTGGGGGCCGGGCCTTTTGTTCTCCCATATCTTGATACCTCTAGTCTTACCCTTACCCCTTAATAGTACCAAGTTCCCCATAGCAAGCCCACTATTGTTCTTAACATCCTCAAAGGTCGATCTTTCCCTTTTACGTACCTGCCTATTCTCCTGTAGTCGCATACATTCTCTATGGTAGTGAGACCTTCTACGAGGCCAACAATTTTATCTACTACTTTAGTTTCTTCGACAGCTCTTTCTGACCTAGATGTTATCTCCATTTCTTTGCAACCAAAAATGATCAGGGACTTACTCCGATCAACTGTGTTTTGCACCAACCTCGGGTTAGATGCCAATTCTTTTCTCACTTCTAGCCTAATGTTTGTTTTATCTTGGTTGCTGCAGTGTTTGACTTCCTTTACAGCTTCTTCAATTCTTTCCTTCTCCTTGGCCACTTGTGCATAGGTGAGTTGCATATCTTTCTTGCACAGATGCGTGATTTTCTTGCACACACACAGTGTGTGTGTGTGTATGTGCAGAAATAATATTAATAAAACAATTAACATCGTGTGTACTCTATATATCAAAATATATTACTTTGAAACCCATATCATTCACTAACAAAAACTGGGCTACTCTTATTACAAATTCGCTACTTTTAGACCGAAATTCGCTACTTTTAGAGCGTCAGCTCGCTACTTTCCGCAATTTAGATCTGGCAACAGTGTGTGGACAACAACACCAGCCACCACAGGTGCGGCCCGTCCTGGCCTCCTCTTCACCTCAGTAATACACTTATTTTTAGACTTTATTGTTTGTGATGTGTGTATATGTATGTATTAACACGATGTACTGAACGGGGTGAGAATAGCTTGAGCTACCTCATCCCTTTGTGTGTATTTTACATCAATAAACTTATTTCAATTTCAATTCAATACACTTATGTGCAGTCGCCCCTAAATCAACACAACACTTATGTGCATGCTTAAAACAGGAATTGGAGCCTGTTTTATTATATTGAGGCGCCACTTAATATAATTGTGTTATATGCCATTTACTTCAGTGATAATGAGGTAAAGGGCTCGAACTAATGGGTTCGGGTTAATTTTGAGTGAACGAATTAATTTTAAATTTTGCCCCGAGGGCCGAGTTTATTGGGCAGCGCCACTCATCCTGTGAGTGGACACACCGCCATAGTGACAGTATTGGGCAGCGCCACTCATCTTGTGAGTGGACACACCGCCATAGTGACAGTATTGGGCAGCGCCACTCATCCTGTGAGTGGACACACCGCCATAGTGACAGTATTGGGCAGCGCCACTCATCCTGTGAGTGGACACACCGCCATAGTGACAGTATTGGGCAGCGCCACTCATCCTGTGAGTGGACACACCGCCATAGTGACAGTATTGGGCAGCGCCACTCATCCTGTGAGTGGACACACCGCCATAGTGACAGTATTGGGCAGCGCCACTCATCCTGTGAGTGGACACACCGCCATAGTGACAGTATTGGGCAGCGCCACTCATCCTGTGAGTGGACACACCGCCATAGTGACAGTATTGGGCAGCGCCACTCATCCTGTGAGTGGACACACCGCCATAGTGACAGTATTGGGCAGCGCCACTCATCCTGTGAGTGGACACACCGCCATAGTGACAGTATTGGGCAGCGCCACTCATCCTGTGAGTGGACACACCGCCATAGTGACAGTATTGGGCAGCGCCACTCATCCTGTGAGTGGACACACCGCCATAGTGACAGTATTGGGCAGCGCCACTCATCCTGTGAGTGGACACACCGCCATAGTGACAGTATTGGGCAGCGCCACTCATCCTGTGAGTGGACACACCGCCATAGTGACAGTATTGGGCAGCGCCACTCATCCTGTGAGTGGACACACCGCCATAGTGACAGTATTGGGCAGCGCCACTCATCCTGTGAGTGGACACACCGCCATAGTGACAGTATTGGGCAGCGCCACTCATCCTGTGAGTGGACACACCGCCATAGTGACAGTATTGGGCAGCGCCACTCATCCTGTGAGTGGACACACCGCCATAGTGACAGTATTGGGCAGCGTCACTCATCCTGTGAGTGGACACACCGCCATAGTGACAGTATTGGGCAGCGCCACTCATCCTGTGAGTGGACACACCGCCATAGTGACAGTATTGGGCAGCGCCACTCATCTTGTGAGTGGACACACCGCCATAGTGACAGTATTGGGCAGCGCCACTCATCCTGTGAGTGGACACACCGCCATAGTGACAGTATTGGGCAGCGCCACTCATCCTGTGAGTGGACACACCGCCATAGTGACAGTATTGGGCAGCGCCACTCATCTTGTGAGTGGACACACCGCCATAGTGACAGTATTGGGCAGCGCCACTCATCCTGTGAGTGGACACACCGCCATAGTGACAGTATTGGGCAGCGCCACTCATCCTGTGAGTGGACACACCGCCATAGCAGCATGTACATCACTCCCCAATAGGAAGAAAACCCGCTGGTTGTTCATCCTGTCACTTGTACCCAGACACAGCTGGGACTTGCTTACCTGTCTCGAGTGAACAGCTTATCAAACAAGAAGATTAACATTCGTCAACCCTTAAAATCTTACGTTATCTTGTGGGTGCAAAATGGGGGAATCTTTTAGGAACAGTATCGAAATTTGACTGTTTTGTTTGAAGAGTTGCTTGGCAGTTAAGATATTTAATTTAAATTTTCTGTGAACCTTGCATATTGTAAAGCCGTATAGGTTGTTATTTGCTTCTTATTCCTCTGTTCGGGGACCAGGTTCTGACTAGTCCCTGGTAGGCCAAACAACTGTGATGGATGTGACAAAATAGTTTTTATTTATTTATTTATATACAAGAATATACATTGGGTTTGTGAGAGTACAACATAACATTAGTGGTCTTACATTCTTGGAAAGCCACTAACATGTATAGCATTTTGGGGCAGCGTTTGAGTTAGGAGCAATCTCACGGGGATGGGTTTAGGGAGCCACCTGAATTTGTATTATAAATTTTAATTTTCCTCAGACTGCTTATCTAGTACAAGAAGACAAGAAGCACTCATCATGAAGGTGACGGAGGTAAGGCATGCCATGCATCTTGGCAACATGTTCAAGGCCTTGTGGCTGGTGCAGGGCAAGAAGCGGATTATTGACACGGGAGCCGAGGCTGTTCTAGCTGCCAAAGGAGTGTCCGTTGTAGATCCCCAAAAGATCCTTTCACCTGCATATCCATGTGTGTAAGTAATAAACAACTTTCATTTACAGAATCCTCTTTTTGCAGACACGGTTTTCATTTACCTGTATTTAGGCATTCATTGAATCATAAAGAAGTGATTGATTTGAATATACATGTACAGTACTTGATAATGAGATACTATGTATTATAGCTCGCCTTGAAATAAACATCACTATTTGGTTACCAGCTGAGAAAAGTCAAAGTGATTTCAATTCTATTATTTTCTTGACATTGTATTGCCGCATTTCATAATGTCACCAACATGAACGGCAACATCTTTCATGTGATCATTCACCTGGTAGTATTCTTTGGTTAAAATATTTTCAATGTACCCTAAGCAGTATTGATTTTAGTGTACATAAAATTGTGTAAATAAGATTACAAATGTTCTCACCTTAAACACAGTTTTAGCATAAATGGAGTGAAGTTCAAGTGGAAAACTGTTGCAAGTGGAGTGCCCTAGGGCTCTGTCCTGCGACCTCTGTTGTTTACTGTTCATATAAATGAACATATGCATCATAAACATTATGAGGCCCATTGAAAGATTACATTAACATCCAATTGGAGGTTTGCTGTGTTCTTTATTGTCTACTCTCACAAAACTTATTTTTAGCTTTATCTTGTCACTATTACGTCCTAATTAGATCAAGCAGTTCTGCTTTGGTTACTACTATAGATAGGACATAAATTAATTTGAGGTTAAAAGAGAAAGATGGCGAAGTTAATCCCCCTGTTGAAGAGAGAGATTCAGAATGCTTAATTTACCTTCTTTTGAAAGGCAAAAAGGAAGCAGAAACATAGGGTTTAACAAGGGGAATATCTATATAAGGTGCTAAATATAGCAAAATAAAATTTAACATAAAACAGTGGATATAAATTTGATAAATTTTGATTCAGAAAAGACCTAGGGACACACAAGCTACGAAACAGCATTGTAAATCTTTGGAACAAATTACCAGGTAACACACAATAGATGTATGATTGCTGGATTGTTTCAAGAGAAGGTCAGAAATACTGTATACACTTTATAAATGGGCTTGGTTTGATTTAAATAGGAGCTACCTTGAATAAGGCCAATATACAGGGCCTTTATATATATAATCAGTATATACTGATACTTTACAGTATACAGCAACTAGGAGTCTCTGCTAGATCATATATTGATAGTACATCTTCAGAAAACATAATATGCAAACAATTAATTTGCAACATTTACTTGCAGAAAAGAAGTTGTTGAACTACCACCAGAACCTTGCTGTTTGCCTGACTGGAAGTTAGAGGTGAAAAGCAAGCCATGCTATGTAATTACCAAACTTTTTGCCCCTATGGTGGGTATGTCTCAAGTCCAGCTGATCACAAATACTGTTGTACGTTCATCCTTGCCAAAGACTGTACTAGATTGTGCCACTAAGAATACAGAGGAGGAAGATGAGAAAGTGAAAGAGTAAGTGATCTTCCTTTCAGCTTTTTTTTTTTTTTTGAGAGAGGGGTCTCCTTAGTAGCTCCCTGATGCTTAAGCTTGGCACCAACCAAGCTTTGCATGTCACACGAGGCTCTGGTGAACTGCCAACACCTACCAGAGACCAGGACCAGTATCTGGCCCCCTCAAAGAGGTGAAGAGGGATCAGGGATCAGAGTTCACCATATAACTTAGAAAGAAAACTCCCAAAGAGATGTTGCACTCCAAAACAAGCAACTGTTTATTTGGTGCACAGATTTATTTAGATTTTTGTATTAATACTTTTTTGCAATTCCTAAAGGTAATGCAGCATATGCAGTCCTGAAACATTTTATTAAAACTGAACTATACATCATTTATTGGTATTGTATTATAATTGTTTGGTACAAATGTCTTCCTTTAAGGGCCATTCTTCACGCACACTTATTGGATTCACATCAAGAAAAATTGCCAAAGATATTAGATGTTGTTAACAGACCTGGGTGGAATGACAGGCGGGAGTATGGTATACCTATTAGAAGGAGGCAGTAAGTTTTATGTACATTTGTTCCAGATTTTTTCTCTGAATTTTTTGTTATTAACAAGTATGTATATGAACCCTGTTAAAGATATAATCACCACTTAAATAAAAGGTTTCACAATTACAAAAATTTCTTATGACAATGAGTGGATTATATAATTTCTGATGCATATTAAGACTTTTTAAAAGCACTTGAATTAGATTTGCTAAATCAGAACATTATAATACAATTGACTTAACCAGAAGGTATGTTCAAGATATTACTGAAG
>WNGS01024606.1:0-14190 GCA_020271785.1 Procambarus virginalis | reverse complement strand
AAAAACTGATGGTAGCCGAGGCAATTTAGCCAACAGCCCGCCGGCACTCTGATGTTGATCTTGGGCTCAGCATTTTATCAAATCAACTCATACTTTGGGGCACACGAGAGGAACACAAATGCGAACAAGCCTGAATTGTTCCCAGGACTATATGCAACTGAAAACTCACACCCCAGAAGTCACTCGAACCCATACTCCCAGGAGCAACGCAACTGTTATGTAGAGGATGCCTTAATCCACTTGACCATCACGACCGGACAAAAACTGATGGTTCCCGAGGCTATTTAGCCCATCAGCCCGCCGGCACTCTGATGGTATTCTTGGGCATAGCACTTTATCAAATCACCACATTCTTTGGGGCAACACGTGAGGAACACAAATGCGAACAAGCCTGAATGGTCTACAGGACTATATGCAACTGAAAACTCACACCCCAGAAGTGACTCGAACTCATACTGCCAGGAGCAACGCAGCTGGTATGTACATGATGCCTTAAACCACTAGACCATCACGACCGGACAAAACTGATGATTCCCGAGGCTATTTAGCCCATCAGCCTGCAGGCACTCTGATGGTATTCTTGGGCATAGCATTTAACCAAACCCCATCATTCTTTGGGGCACACGTGAGGAACACAAATGCGAACAAGCCTGAATGATCCCCAGAATTATATGCAACTTAAAACTCACACCCCAGAAGTGACTCGATCCCTCGAACCCATACTGCCAGGAGCAACGCAACTGGTATGTACAGGACGCCTTAATCCACTTGACCATCACGACCGGACAAAAACTGATGGTAGCCGAGGCAATTTAGCCTAACAGCCCGCCGGCACTCTGAAGGTAATCTTGGGCACAGCATTTTATCAATCACCTCATTCTTTGGGGCACAAGTGAGGAACAGAAATGCGAACAAGCCTAAATGGTTCCCAGGACTATATGCAACTCAAAACTCAAACACCAGAAGTCACTCGAACTCATACTGCCAGGAGCAACGCAGCTGGTATGTACATGATGCCTTAATCCATAGATAGCTTAATAGCCTTAATCCACTAGACCATCACGACCGGACAAAACTGATGATTCCCGAGGCTATTTAAACCATCAGCCTGCAGGCACTCTGATGATATTCTTGGGCATAGCATTTTAACAAATCACCTCATTCTTGTGGCACACGTGAGGAACACAAATGCGAACAAGCCTGAATGATCCCCAGAATTATATGCAACTTAAAACTCACACCCAGAAGTCACTCGATCCTCGAACCCATACTGCCAGGAGCAACGCAACTGGTATGTACAGGACGCCTTAATCCACTTGACCATCTCGACCGGGCAAAAACTGATGGTAGCCTAGGCTATTTAGCCATCAGCCGCCGGCACTCTGATGGTAATCTTGGGCATAGCATTTTATCAAATCACCTTATTCTTTGGGGCACACGTGAGGAACACAAATGCGAACAAGCCTGAATGGTCTACAGGAAGAAATGCAACTGAAAACTCTCACCCCAAAAGTGACTCGAACCCATACTGCCAGGAGCAACGCAACTGGTATGTACTGGACGCCTTAATCCACTTGACCATCACGACCGGAGAAAAACTGATGGTAGCCGAGGCTATTTAGCCCATCAGCCAGCTGGCACACTGATGGTAAGCTTGGGCATAGCATTTTATCAAATCACCTCATTCTTTGGGGCACACGTGAGGAACACAAATGCGAACAAGCCTGAATGGTCCCCAGGACTACGTGCAATTGAAAACTCACACCCCAGAAATGGCTCGAACCCATACTGCCAGGAGCAACGAAACTGGTATGTACAGAACGCCTTAATCCACTTGACCATCACGACCGGACAAAAACTGATGGTAGCCGAGGCTATTTAGCCCATCAGCCCGCCGGCACTCTGATGGTATTCTTGGGCATATAATTTTATCAAATCACCTCATTCTTTGAGGCACACGTGAGGAACACAAATGCGAAAGAGCCTGAATGCTCCCCAGGACTATATGCAACTGAAAACTCACAGCCCAGAAGTGATTCGAGCCCTCGAACCCATACAGCCAGGAGCAACTCAACTGGTATGTGCAGAACGCCTTAATCCACTTGACCATCACGACCGGACAAAAACTGATGGTAGCCGAGGCTATTTAGCCCATCAGCCCGCCGGCACACTGATGGTAATCTTGGGCATAGCATTTTATCAAATCACCTCATTCTTTGGGGCACATGTGAGGAACACAAATGCGAACACAAATTCAAGTCCTGTAGACCTGAATGGTCTACAGGACTATATGCAACTGAAAACTCACGCCCCAGAAGTGACTCGAAGCCATACTGCCAGGAGCAACGCAACTGGTATGTACAGGACGCGTTAATCCACTTGACCATCACGACCGGACAAAAACTGATGGTAGCCGAGGCAATTTAGCCCAACAGCCCGCCGGCACTCTGATGTTGATCTTGGGCTCAGCATTTTATCAAATCACCTCATACTTTGGGGCACACGAGAGGAACACAAATGCGAACAAGCCTGAATTGTTCCCAGGACTATATGCAACTGAAAACTCACAGCCCAGAAGTGATTCGAGCCCTCGAACCCATACAGCCAGGAGCAACGCAACTGGTATGTGCAGAACGCCTTAATCCACTTGACCATCACGACCGGACAAAAACTGATGGTAGCCGAGGCTATTTAGCGCATCAGCCCGAAAACTCTCACCCCAGAAGTCACTCGAACCCATACTCCCAGGAGCAACGCAACTGTTATGTAGAGGATGCCTTAATCCACTTGACCATCACGACCGGACAAAAACTGATGGTTCCCGAGGCTATTTAGCCCATCAGCCGCCGGCACTCTGATGGTATTCTTGGGCATAGCACTTTATCAAATCACCACATTCTTTGGGGCAACACGTGAGGAACACAAATGCGAACAAGCCTGAATGGTCTACAGGACTATATGCAACTGAAAACTCACACCCCAGAAGTGACTCGAACTCATACTGCCAGGAGCAACGCAACTGGTATGTACATGATGCCTTAAACCACTAGACCATCACGACCGGACAAAACTGATGATTATTTAGCCCATCAGCCTGCAGGCACTCTGATGGTATTCTTGGGCATAGCATTTTAACCAAACCCCATCATTCTTTGGGGCACACGTGAGGAACACAAATGCGAACAAGCCTGAATGATCCCCAGAATTATATGCAACTTAAAACTCACACCCCAGAAGTGACTCGATCCCTCGAACCCATACTGCCAGGAGCAACGCAACTGGTATGTACAGGACGCCTTAATCCACTTGACCATCACGACCGGACAAAAACTGATGGTAGCCGAGGCAATTTAGCCTAACAGCCCGCCAGCACTCTGAAGGTAATCTTGGGCACAGCATTTTATCAAATCACCTCATTCTTTGGGGCACAAGTGAGGAACAGAAATGCGAACAAGCCTAAATGGTTCCCAGGACTATATGCAACTCAAAACTCAAACCCCAGAAGTCACTCGAACTCATACTGCCAGGAGCAACGCAGCTGGTATGTACATGATGCCTTCATCCACTAGATCATCACGGCCGGACAAAACTGATGATTCCCGAGGCTATTTAACCCATCAGCCTGCAGGCACTCTGATGATATTCTTGGGCATAGCATTTTAACAAATCACCTCATTCTTTGTGGCACACGTGAGGAACACAAATGCGAACAAGCCTGAATGATCCCCAGAATTATATGCAACTTAAAACTCACACCCCAGAAGTGACTCGATCCCTCGAACCCATACTGCCAGGAGCAACGCAACTGGTATGTACAGGACGCCTTAATCCACTTGACCATCTCGACCGGGCAAAAACTGATGGTAGCCTAGGCTATTTAACCCATCAGCCCGCCGGCACTCTGATGGTAATCTTGGGCATAGCATTTTATCAAATCACCTTATTCTTTGGGGCACACGTGAGGAACACAAATGCGAACAAGCCTGAATGGTCTACAGGAAGAAATGCAACTGAAAACTCTCACCCCAAAAGTGACTCGAACCCATACTGCCAGGAGCAACGCAACTGGTATGTACTGGACGCCTTAATCCACTTGACCATCACGACCGGAGAAAAACTGATGGTAGCCGAGGCTATTTAGCCCATCAGCCAGCTGGCACACTGATGGTAAGCTTGGGCATAGCATTTTATCAAATCACCTCATTCTTTGGGGCACACGTGAGGAACACAAATGCGAACAAGCCTGAATGGTCCCCAGGACTACGTGCAATTGAAAACTCACACCCCAGAAATGGCTCGAACCCATACTGCCAGGAGCAACGAAACTGGTATGTACAGAACGCCTTAATCTGCTTGACCATCACGACCGGACAAAAACTGATGGTAGCCGAGGCTATTTAGCCCATCAGCCCGCCGGCACTCTGATGGTATTCTTGGGCATATAATTTTATCAAATCACCTCATTCTTTGAGGCACACGTGAGGAACACAAATGCGAAAGAGCCTGAATGCTCCCCAGGACTATATGCAACTGAAAACTCACAGCCCAGAAGTGATTCGAGCCCTCGAACCCATACAGCCAGGAGCAACGCAACTGGTATGTGCAGAACGCCTTAATCCACTTGACCATCACGACCGGACAAAAACTGATGGTAGCCGAGGCTATTTAGCCCATCAGCCCGCCGGCACACTGATGGTAATCTTGGGCATAGCATTTTATCAAATCACCTCATTCTTTGGGGCACATGTGAGGAACACAAATGCGAACACAAATTCAAGTCCTGTAGACCTGAATGGTCTACAGGACTATATGCAACTGAAAACTCACGCCCCAGAAGTGACTCGAAGCCATACTGCCAGGAGCAACGCAACTGGTATGTACAGGACGCGTTAATCCACTTGACCATCACGACCGGACAAAAACTGATGGTAGCCGAGGCAATTTAGCCCAACAGCCCGCCGACACTCTGATGTTGATCTTGGGCTCAGCATTTTATCAAATCACCTCATACTTTGGGGCACACGAGAGGAACACAAATGCGAACAAGCCTGAATTGTTCCCAGGACTATATGCAACTGAAAACTCACAGCCCAGAAGTGATTCGAGCCCTCGAACCCATACAGCCAGGAGCAACGCAACTGGTATGTGCAGAACGCCTTAATCCACTTGACCATCACGACCGGACAAAAACTGATGGTAGCCGAGGCTATTTAGCGCATCAGCCCGAAAACTCTCACCCCAGAAGTCACTCGAACCCATACTCCCAGGAGCAACGCAACTGTTATGTAGAGGATGCCTTAATCCACTTGACCATCACGACCGGACACAAAAAATGATGGTTCCCGAGGCTATTTAGCCCATCAGCCCACCGGCACTCTGATGGTATTCTTGGGCATAGCACTTTAAAGTGGGCATAGCACTTTATCAAATCACCACATTCTTGGGGGGCAACCGTGAGGAACACAAATGCGAACAAGCCTGAATGGTCTACAGGACTATATGCACTGAAAACTCACACCCCAGAAGTGACTCGAACTCATACTGCCAGGAGCAACGCAGCTGGTATGTACATGATGCCTTAAACCACTAGACCATCACGACCGGACAAAACTGATGATATTGAGCCCATCAGCCTGCAGGCACTCTGATGGTATTCTTGGGCATAGCATTTTAACCAAACCCCATCATTCTTTGGGGCACACGTGAGGAACACAAATGCGAACAAGCCTGAATGATCCCCAGAATTATATGCAACTTAAAACTCACACCCCAGAAGTGACTCGATCCCTCGAAACCCATACTGCCAGGAGCAACGCAACTGGTATGTACAGGACGCTTAATCCACTTGACCATCACGACCGGACAAAAACTGATGGTAGCCGAGGCAATTAGCTTAACAGCCCGCCAGCACTCTGAAGGTAATCTTGGGCACAGCATTTTATCAAATCACCTCATTCTTTGGGGCACAAGTGAGGAACAGAAATGCGAACAAGCCTAAATCGTTCCCAGGACTATATGCAACTCAAAACTCAAACCCCAGAAGTCACTCGAACTCATACTGCCAGGAGCAACGCAGCTGGTATGTACATGATGCCTTAATCCACTAGACCATCACGACCGGACAAAACTGATGATTCCGAGGCTATTTAACCCATCAGCCTGCAGGCACTCTGATGATATTCTTGGGCATAGCATTTTAACAAATCACCTCATTCTTTGTGGCACACGTGAGGAACACAAATGCGAACAAGCCTGAATGATCCCCAGAATTATATGCAACTTAAAACTCACACCCCAGAAGTGACTCGATCCCTCGAACCCATACTGCCAGGAGCAACGCAACTGGTATGTACAGGACGCCTTAATCCACTTGACCATCTCGACGGACAAAAACTGATGGTAGCCTAGGCTATTTAGCCCATCAGCCCGCCGGCACTCTGATGGTAATCTTGGGCATAGCATTTTATCAAATCACCTATTCTTTGGGGCACACGTGAGGAACACAAATGCGAACAAGCCTGAATGGTCTACAGGAAGAAATGCAACTGAAAACTCTCACCCCAAAAGTGACTCGAACCCATACTGCCAGGAGCAACGCAACTGGTATGTACTGGACGCCTTAATCCACTTGACCATCACGAACGGACAAAAACTGATGGTAACCGAGGCTATTTAGCCCATCAGTCCGCCGGCACTCTGATGGTTATCTTGGGCATAGCATTTTATCAAATCACCTCATTCTTTGGGGCACACTTGAGGAACACAAATGCGAACAAGACTGAATGGTCCCCACGACTATATGCAGCTGAAAAATCACACCCCAGAAGTGACTCGAACCCATACTGCCAAGAGCAACGCAACTGGTATGTACAGGACGCCTTAATCCACTTGACCATCATGACCGGACAAAAACTGATGGTAGCCGATGCTACTTAGCCCATCAGCTCGCTGGCCCTCTGATGGTAATCTTGGGCATAGCATTTTTCAAATCACCTCATTCTTTGGGGCACACCTGAGGAACACAAATGCGAACAAGCCTGAATGGTCCCCAGGACTATATGCAACTGAAAACTCACACCCCAGAAGTGACTCGAAACCATACTACTAGGAGCAATGCCTCTTTCAGCTCTTGCAGATGTCTGAAATCAGGTACCTGTGTAAAATGTCGTCAACATACCGGCAGTATATGGCCGGTTTCAAGTTCATGTCGACTAAGACCGTCTGTTCGATGGTACCCATGTAGAAGTTCGCAAACAGGACACTTAGGGGAGAACCCATGGCGACCCCATCTACTTGATTATACATGTGCCCATCCGGGCTCAAGAAGGGTGCCTCTTTAGTACAAGCTTGGAGTAGTTTCCTTAGAATGTTTTCTGGTATGTCAAGAGGAGTACAGGCTGGATCACGATGCACTTTCCGCTATCATTCCGATTGTTTCATCCACAGGTTCGTTGGTAAACAGTGATTCTACGTCCAACGAGGCTCTTATCCCTGCGGCCTGTGTTCCCAGCAGTAAGTCAACAAATTTCTTTGGAGACTTCAGGCTGAAGGCGCAAGGGACATAAGAGGTCAGCAAGCCGTTGAGTCGTTTTGCCAGTCTGTACATGGGTGTGGGTATCTGGCTGATAATTGGCCGAAGTAGGTTTCCACGTTTGTGTGTCTTGACGTTTCCATACGCATACCCAGGGTTGTATTCCCCAGTAATCTTTGGCAGGTGGAGTCCGGATTTCTGTGCGTTCACAGTTTCGATCAATCTGTTAACTTTGCTTTCAATTCGGCTGTAGTGTCCTTCGTTACCCTTCGGAATTTAGTTTGGTTAGAGAGTATGAGGTTCATTTTCGCCAGATATTCGACTTTTTTAAGAATGACGTATATTGGCGACTTGTCACATCTCCTGACACTATATATATATATATATATATATATATATATATATATATATATATATATATATATATATATATATATATATATATATGAACCCATATATATATATATATATATATGGGTTCGAGTCACTTCTGGGGTGTGAGTTTTCATTCGCATATTGTCCTGGGGACCATTCAGGCTTGTTCGCATTTGTGTTCCTCACGTGTTGCCCCAAAAAATGAGGTGATTTGATAAAATGCTATGCCCAAGATAACCATCCAGATGCCGGCGGGGAAGTGGTTCATATAGCTCAGGCTATCACTTCCTTTTGTCCGGTCGTGATGGTCAAGCGGTTTAAGGCGTCCCTGTACATACCAGTTGCGTTGCTCCTGGGAGTATGGGTTCGAGTCACTTCTGGGGTGTGAGTTTCATTCATATATATATATATATATATATATATATATATATATATATATATATATATATATATATATATATATATATATATATATATATATACATATATATATATATATTGATATATATATATATATATATATATATATATATATATATATATATATATATATATATATATATATATATATATATATATATATATATATCAAAATATCAAAAAGACTTAACATATATCAAAAAGACTTAACGAACGCCTAACTCCATACACTCCATGCAAGTATAGTCTACAATCATCAGCAGATTTCCTAGAATTAATCAAAACTACTCAACCCGATGGAATCATTGCTTCCCTGGATGTCGAATCCCTATTTACCAACGTCCCAGTGGACACAACCATAGGAATGATACTGGACAGAGTATACAGAGATGAGAGCACCCCCCAAATTAGACATACGTGAGTCACACTTGAAGAGTCTTCTCGAAGCATGTACAAAGGAAGCCCCTTTCATCAGTGCACAAGGAGACATGTATTTACAAATAGACGGAGTAGCAATGGGCTCCCCCTTAGGAGTTTTATTTGCTAATTTTTATATGGGAACCATCGAAGACAGTCTTCAGTAGCAAACAAAAACCAACCGTATATTGCCATTATGTAGATGACATATTCGTCACAGTAAAACACTCAGACGAACTAATTGATCTAAGAAGCCATCTAGAGAGAGAGTCAGTACTCCAATTTACACATGAAAATAGTGAAAATAACAGTCTGCCATTCTTGGATGTACTAATAACAAAAACAGGAACCTCTTTAAGCGCCAACGTATATACTAAGCCTACCAACATAGAATTATGTCTGAACGGTAGAAGTGAGTGCCCCCAAAGATACAAAGCCAGTGTTCTCAATGCTTATATTCGTCGAGCGCTTACCCACTGCTCCGAATGAAGCAACGTGAGTAGAGAGTTTGAAAGAATAACACAGGTATTGGTGAACAACGGATAAAGCAACACGGAAATAAACGCTGCTATAAGAAGACACTTGGACCGATGGTATAATCCTGAACCCAGAACAGAAACCACATACCTTCAATAAAATATATTACAAATCAACCATGCACAGTGAATATAAAAAGAGGAAAGAATAATGAAAGAAATAATCCGTAAAGGAGTAAAAAGCATTACTCCTAACCAAAACATAGACTGATCATATTCTACAAAACCAAGAAGACTTCCGAACTCCTTATCAAAAACAGCCCGAAGCCGACGGAGAACCCTCTACAGCAGTCAAGCGTTGTATACATGTACACTTGCACCAACGAAGGATGTAACCTTCAATCTAAGTACATAGGTATGACGTCGACCAAGCTGACGAGGAGTTTGACATGCCTTCTTCAATCCGGTGCCCCAGGAATCACATGAGACAAGCCCCTGACATCACCCTAACAAGAGAAATGTTGAACAAATATACCTGTATAATAGACAAAACCCAAGATGCAAGAAGATTACAATTCTTGAAGCATTCACATAAGAATAGAACAACCTACAATGAACACCCAAATCACAGAACTATTTACTCTGCCCACCATGAGAGTAAGGACAAGACCAGAACATAACGATGCCAACACATGTTCAACATAACAGGCCAGTTACACCTGATTAACCTTTGTATGTAGATAGGAGCTGTCTCATAAGGGACAATAGGCCTTCCGCAGTTACCTTTATTCTTATGTTCTTATGTGCTTCATCACCATTTATCCCTTATGTATCTCCATGTTTTTACCTTTATTGTCTTATCACCTAACCAGTGTTGGTATAAATCAACCAGTTCTAAAAATTCTTTTCACTTGAGAATGAACCATGGAGGTTCGAAACGTTGTGCAAATTGTATAAATAAGTGTAATGCATTCTATAGTAATTCACTTTTATCTCAACCTTGAAATTACGAAAATGAGTTTTGGAGAACTCCGCTTTCAGCTAAGCCGTGATGCTAAGAAAATAGTTAGAGGGATAGAAGCCCTAAATCAGAAGACAGTACATACAGAATATGCGATCATATTCAATGAGACATTAAAAAAAACTGCTTCCAGTATCCACAATATATATATATATATATATATATATATATATATATATATATATATATATATATATATATATATATATATATATATATATATATATATATGTAACTGGCCTGTTAATATATATATATATATATATATTATATATATATATATGTCTCATTGAATATGACCGCATATTCTGTATTTACTATCTTCTGATTTAGGGCTTCTATCCCTCTAACTATTTTCTTAGCATCAGGGCTTAGCTGAAATAGGAGTTCTCCAAAACTCATTTTCGTAATTTCTGGGTGAAGAAAAGATGTGGATTACTATAGAATGTATTACACTTATTTAAACAATTTGCACGACGTTTCGAACCTCCATGGTTCATTCTCAAGTGAGGAAATGTTACAATGTGGTTTGATTATATACCCGCACTGGGTCAGGTGATAAAACAATAAAGGTGAAAACATAGGGGATACATAGGGGATAAATGGGGTGAAACATATGAACATAAGAATAGAGGTAACCGCAGAAGGCCTATTGGCCCATACGAAGCAGCTGGCATCTACATACAAAGATTAATCCAGTGTAATTGGGCTGTTATGTTGGACATTGTCTTCTGTGTTGGCATCGTTATGTTCTGGTCTTGTCCTTACTCTCATTGTGGGAAGAGTAAATAGTTCCGTGATTTGGGTGTTCATGGTAGGTTGTTCTGTTCTTATGTGAATTGCTTCAAGAATTTGTAATCTTCTTGCATCTTGGGTTCTGTCTATTATGCATGTATTCTTGTTCAACATTTCTCTTGTTAGGGTGATGTCATGGGCTTGTCTCATGTGATTCCTATCTCATGTGATATAAATGGGGTGAAACATATGAACATAAGAATAGAGGTAACCGCAGAAGGCCTATTGGCCCATACGAAGCAGCTGGCATCTACATACAAAGATTAATCCAGTGTAATTGGCCTGTTATGTTGGACATTGTCTTCTGTGTTGGCATCGTTATGTTCTGGTCTTGTCCTTACTCTCATTGTGGGAAGAGTAAATAGTTCCGTGATTTGGGTGTTCATGGTAGGTTGTTCTGTTCTTATGTGAATTGCTTCAAGAATTTGTAATCTTCTTGCATCTTGGGTTCTGTCTATTATGCATGTATTCTTGTTCAACATTTCTCTTGTTAGGGTGATGTCATGGGCTTGTCTCATGTGATTCCTATCTCATGTGATAGGAATCACATGAGATAGGAATCTCATATGAGATAGGAATCCCACACCCCATACCCAAGACTTTCCAATCAATTTGACCCAAAAAAATTCTTAGGCTATTAAAATCAGCTTTTCGAAAATCTGGCACTTTAACAGAATTTTTTCCTACAGGTCTATTCCATTCTATGCCAAATCTGATTTCTTTGTGGTCACTGTTCCCTAGCTCACTCCCTATTTCGATGTCATTAATTTGGTTTTCCCTGTTAGTTAACACTAAAACGAAAATATTATTTTCCCGTGTTGGTTCCTTAATGTGTTGCGTAAGAAAGCAATCGTCAATTAATTCTAGAAAATCTTCTGCTTCACTATTCCCTGTTTTGTTCAACCCAGAGATAGGTGATGTAAATGGGGATTTCGATGTGGATTCAATATATAACTTATTTAAGAATATTCTAAACAAAGCACACGAACGTAGTATACCACACAAATTGAATAGATCGATTACTAATGACCCAAAGTGGATAACAAAGAATTTGAAGAACCTTATAGGTAAATTAACAGATAGTGATGAAGAGATGAGTAGTATTTTTAATAAATATTTTGTATCTGTATTTACTAAAGAGGAACTTAACAATATGCCTTCAGCCCAACAAGTCTATGTGGGTGGGGACGAGGACAGGTTGACGAGTTTAGCAGCTACCAGGGAGGATGTTCTTAAACAAATAGTAAAACTCAAACCAAACAAATCCCCAGGGCCGGATGAAGTGTTTGCCAGAGTGCTGAAAGAATGCAAAGAGGAGCTTTGTGACCCACTGTCAATCATATTTAATAAATCAATAGAGTCAGGCAGAGTGCCAGAGTTTTGGAAAGTTGCTAATGTGATACCAGGTTTTAAGAAAGGAGATAGATCACTTGCGTCTAACTATCGACCAATTAGCCTAACGTCTATTGTGGGAAAGTTACTCGAATCTATAATAGCAAATAAAATTCGTCTTCATCTTGAAAAACATAAATTAATAATTGAGTCGCAACATGGTTTTATAAATGGCCGTTCATGTTTAACAAATTTGTTATCTTTTTATTCTAGCATAGTTGAGGCAGTTCATAGTGGTAAGGATTGTGATGTTGTGTACCTTGACTTTAGCAAAGCTTTCGATACAGTGCCACATGAAAGACTGATTAAAAAGATAGAGGTTCATGGTATTGGGGGTGCTATATTAAGCTGGATTAGGGCATGGCTATACCAAAGGAAACAGAGAGTTAGTATAAATGGAGTCAAGTCAGAGTGGGAAAATGTTGTAAGTGGAGTGCCTCAAGGCTCTGTCTTGGGACCTCTGTTGTTTATAATATATATAAATGATTTAGATTCAGGTTTGAGTAGCAACATTTGCAAATTTGCCGATGATACGAAAATCGGTAGGGAAATTAATTCGGAGGAGGACTCACTATCACTTCAAGTTGATCTAGATAGGGTTTTGAAATGGTCAAAGGACTGGCAGATGCAGTTTAATGCTGATAAATGTAAAGTTCTGAAGCTAGGTAATGATGATAGAGTTACAAGATACGAGCTAGATGGTGTTGAGATTGCGAAGTCGGATTGCGAAAGGGATCTGGGAGTTATAGTTAGTAAGAATTTAAAACAAAAGGATCAATGCATAAATGTTCGTAATAAGGCAAATAGGACACTCGGATTTATTAATCGCAGCGTAAGTAACAAGACACCTGGTGTGGTTCTCAAGCTATATCTTGCTCTGGTTAGGCCCCATTTAGATTATGCAGTTCAGTTTTGGTCGCCATATTATAGAAGGGATATAAATTTACTTGAACGTGTCCAGCGTAGGATGACTAAGTTAATTCCCCAATAGCCTAAGAAGTCAAATTGATTGGAAATTGAAATCTTTCATATGAAGAAAGATTAACAAAGCTTAAGTTGCACCCACTGGAAAGGCGAAGAGTTAGGGGTGACATGATAGAGGTTTACAAGTGGATGAATGGACATAACAAAGGGGATATAAATAGGGTATTAAAAGTATCAACACAGGACAGAACGCGAAACAATGGGTATAAATTGGATAAGTTTAGATTTAGGAAAGACTTAGGTAAATATTGGTTCAGTAACAGGGTTGTTGATATGTGGAACCAATTGCCGCGTAACATTGTGGAGGTGGGGTCCCTCGATTGTTTCAAGCATGGGTTGGACATGCCGTTCATGTTTAACAAATTTGTTATCTTTCTATTCTAGCATAGTTGAGGCAGTTGATAGTGGTAAGGATTGTGATGTTGGGTACCTTGACTTTAGCAAAGCTTTCGATACAGTGCCACATGAAAGACTGATTAAAAAGATAGAGGCTCATGGTATTGGGGGTGCTATATTAAGCTGGATTAGGGCATGGCTATACCAAAGGAAACAGAGAGTTAGTATAAATGGAGTCAAGTCAGAGTGGGAAAATGTTTGTAAGTGAGTGCCTCAAGGCTCTGTCTTGGGACCTCTGTTGTTTATAATATATATAAAAGATTTAGATTCAGGTTGAGTAGCAACATTTGCAAATTTGCCGATGATACGAAAATCGGTAGGGAAATTAATTCGGAGGAGGACTCACTATCACTTCAAGTTGATCTAGATAGGGTTTTGAAATG
>WNGS01024596.1:0-10114 GCA_020271785.1 Procambarus virginalis | reverse complement strand
GCGTTTTATTGTCTTTGATATCATTTTCTGCTTGTGTATCTGATTACGAATCAGATCTTGGCGATTTTTATCGTGAAGGCTTGATTCCTTGCTGCTGGGGTCGTGCGTTTTTATATTAGTATATTTTGGTAGCGAGTCTTTCCTGTAGACATATGTTATTAAATATGACCGAAAAAGTAAGATTAATAATTCTAACACGAATTTCTCAATTTTCCTTAGGTTTGTTTTTACTGATGACGGTAAATGAAAAATCAATTCTCCAAAATTCATTCTTTATTTCTTAGTCTGACGCGACACTTGAGCGCGTTTCGTAAAACTTATTACATTTCAAAGACTTTAGTTACACACACTGAACAGAGTTTTAAACAGCTTTTCCTTTTTTATACCTGCATTGGGTGAGGTGGACATGTTACAATGGTTGGGGTGAGGTGAGAACAAACACAGAACACGAAAACAATGGGTATAAGCTAAAGGGAAGAATAGATCTGTAACTGCAGAAGGCCTATTGGCCCCATATTTCTGATGTTTCTATATTGGAGCGGAGTCTTGAAGTGGGTAGAAATATAGTTGTGCGTTTAATGGCTGTTGATTGCTGGTGTTGACTTCTTGATGTGTGCTTTTGCTCCTTCCATAAGTATCCAAGGGGAGATTCCATCTGGGCCATGATGGAGGATTCCATCAAAGGCCATGTTACATCAACTCTAGTAAAGGCGTCTCTACTTTCCCACTGTAATCTCAAACTCTTCTAATGGATCATGGTTAATTACCCAATCTCTGGAGCTTCTCCTTGCTTTAAGTGCAAGACCTCCTGGAATATTGTCATATTCAGCTTCCTCACATACTTCCTTGTCGTTTTTAGTGAATCCCTCTGCCCCCTATCTTTAATTTCATTACCTGTTCCTTTACTGTTGTTTTTCTCCTGATGTGGCTGTGCAGCAATAGGTTTAGTTAAATTTTTGCCCTTGCTTGCGATGTCATTTTAGTATTGCCCTTCTGCCCTCTCTTCTCAAGTTGTCATATTCATTCCTGGCATTCTGGTATATTTCTCTCCTCTCAAGTATCCTGTTATTTCTATAGTTTCTCCATGCCCTCTTTAACCTTGCTGCTTAGCTAGCCTACGTCTCTGGTTAAACCACGGGGTTCTCATCTTCATTTCATTGTTTCCTTTTGGACTGGGACAAACTTGTTTGCTGCTTCCTTACACCTCTTCTTGATGTAGTCTATTCACGTGGTGGGCCGTTGTACCCCTGGGCCTCTGTTTCCATTTTATATATGTTAGGAATTTTTTTATGTCCTCATAGTTTCCCTTCAGAATGCCAGCCTTTTGTTTCCGTACCCCCTCCTCGCGTTCAATGACCCTTTCTTCAACCAGATAATATAACGCTAATACACTGTGGTCGCTCCCATTCCCTACATGGTGGCCCCCCCCTCAAAAACCCGATTTCCTCCTTTATGTCGGAGTCAGTCAGAGTGAAGACTAGATCGAGTATCGCTGGTTCATCGTTTCCTCTCATCCTTGTGGGTTCCCTGACATGCTAAATTAAAAAGTTTCTAGTCACTACCTCCAATAGTTTGGCTCTCTACGTATCCTAGCCTCCATGCGGTTCCTTGTTTCCCAGTCTATCCTTCTTTGATTGAAGTCCCCCCTGATGAGCAGATGGGATCTATTTCTACAAGGAGCAGAGGCTGCTCTCTCAGTTATAGTGGTTAAACTGCCATGTGTGTGTCTACTCTTGACTGGGTCTGTCTGTCATTGGGGTGGATGGTTATGTATCACTGCTAACTACTACTTTGGTTCTCCCATTGTCATGGGTCCCTGCTTATGTTGTCTATGAATCCCCACAGGCCCAGGATAGTGATCTCCTAGAAACGCCATCCCCTTTCTCATTAGTAGGGCACTCCGCCTCCACCCCTACCTACCCTCTCTTTCCTTATTACTATGTACTCCTGTGGAAACACGGCATTCATCATGATTCCAGAGAGTTTTTGTTTCAGTGAGTCCGAATTACATCTGGGTTCACTTCTTGCTGCTCTTTCCCTTAGTTCACTTGCCTTGCTTTTAATCATATCTATGTTCGAGTACATCACCCTGAACCCGACTCTCTTCTGCCCTTCCTCTGGGGGGAAACTGTGGGATCTAGGGTGAGTGAGAGCTGGAAGTATCTGGTACGGGGAGAATGGTGGAGGAGGAAGGGCTTTGGTGGGGGGGGGGAGAGGGGGAGGGTAGGGGTAGCAGTGAGATGGGGAGGGTGGGGGGAATGAGGGGGAGTAAGGAGCTTGGGGGGAAGGGGGGGGGTTGTTTTGTTGTTTTTGTGTGGTTGTGAGTGTTGTAGGTGTGGTGGGCGTGGGGTGAGGAAAGAGGGAGGGTTTTAGGGGAGGTGGTGGTGAAGGGAAGACCTTGAGGGGGGTTTGGGGAAGCTCTGGGCCTCTTTGGTCCCAGCCTCTACCGTCATCAACATGTTGTACAGGTCCTAAGCCAATATGGCTCTAGCATAACTACACTTGAAACTGTGGTATGGAGTCAGCCTCCACCACATCTCTTCCTATATGCATTCCCATTTGTCATTTGTGTGTGTGTGTGTGTGTGTGTTGTGTGGGTGGTGTGGTGTGTGTGTGTGTGTGTTGTGTGTTGTGTGTGGTGTGTGGGTGTGTGTGTGTTGGTGTGGTGTGTGTGTGTGTGTGGGGTGTGTGTGCTGTGTGTGGGTGTGTGTGGGTGTGTGTGTGTGTGTGTGTGTGTGTGTGTGTGTGGTGTGTGTGTGTGTGGTGTGGTGTGTGTTTGGACATGTGAACCTTTTCTCACTAGGAATCGATTCGCTAATACAACTCTCTTCCTCCCTGCATCCTGCATCATCCTCCATGTGCTCAGAGCTGTCTCTCTAAAACAGTTTATTGCATAACTCTTCAACATCGCACAATCATCAGTCCGACGCAAATATCCACGAGAAGCCTATGAATTGGAGGAATCGAATTCTACCTTTCCATGAACTATCGTGTCTGATACTAGATGGAGCTAAAAACTGAGGAGTCGGTTTTTACACACACACACACACCACACACACACACACACACACACACACACACCCACACACACACACCACACCAACCACACACACACTAACACACACACACACCACACACACACACACCCACACACACACACAAACACACACACAAACTGAGAACACACATGAGCCACAGGACGTTAGAAAGATTCTTTTTCAGTGTCAGAGTAGTTAACGGGAGGAATGCTTTAGGCAGTATGTGATGGAGGCTGACTCACATACACAGTTTCAAGTGCAGGTATGATAGAGCCCAGTAGGCTCGGGAATCTGTACACCGGTTGATTGACCAGTTGAGAGGCGGGACCAAAGAGCCAAAGCTCAACCCCCGCAAGCACAAATAGGGGAATACGTTGAGTACACACACACACACACACCACACAACACCACACACACACCAACACACACCACACACACACACACACACACACACACACACACACACATCACACACACACACACACACACACACACATAAACCACACACACACCAGAAAGAGATCAAGTGGTAGTTGTAGGCATCACAGAACAGGATGGAAGGATCCAAACAGCAAAGAATGGAATGGCAAGGATAAGAGAGGCAAATCATGGGCTACTGAAGGGGTTACACATGGAAGAGGCTGCACACAAAATTGAGAAGGTTTAGTCAGGTTGTTGGGCTGGTACAACAGGGACAGAAACGGACTTATAAAGGTGGTGTTTGCAAAAGAAACAACAAAGGAGGATATTCTAGAGAGGAAGAGTAGTCTCCAACATGTGGAGGGATACAAACAAGTATTCCTGCAGGGGGTAACAGGGACGGAAGGACGAGAGGAGCCAGGGCAGCAGAGGCAAGGAGGAAGCGCAGAGAGAGAGGAGCAAACCAGTAAATCACAAAGAGTGCCCCCAAAACACCAGTCCCAGAGACAAGAGGGAACCCCAAACCCAGCATCCCAGCAAACACCAGAGGGGGTGCAACACCACCAACCCCCTCTGCATAGACCCCTTCCTTCTTCCTCACCCTACCTGCCCCCCACCCAACCCAGCCCTCCCCCCCCCACCCCATTCTGACCCCGACAACCCATCCCCATTACCCATCATGTCCCCCCCTCCCACCTTTCCCCCCAGTCCCCCTTCCCCCTTCATCCCATTACCCTCCCTATTCCTCCTCCCCCCTCACCCCGGTTCCTCCCATGTCCCCCTATCTCCTTAACCCACCCCTTACCCGTTCCCCTCGTCCCTTTAACCCCCACCCCCCACCCCAAAACCCTCTGCGACCCTGCAAACCACCTCACAGGATCCTCTCACCCACGGAACAGCTTCCCCACACCAGTAGAATACTCGCCAAGAAAGGGATATGTAAATGAAACAGAAAAGAATGTGAGCTTCAAGGCGATGTACACCTAACATAGATGGATTACAAATAAAACAAATAAAACTAGTGAACTTGGAAAATAGGCACTAGAAGAAAACCCAGACATAATAGCACTCACAGAAACAAAGCTACGAAAATCATAACAAATGCAGTGAATCCACAGGGCTACTATGTAGTTGAGGAAAGAGAGAGAAGGTGAAGTGAGGAGGTGGTGGTGTGGCTTTGCTAGTTAGAGAAGGTTGGAGTTTCGACGAGATGGTAATCAGAACTGTGAAGGTTTCAGGGACTACATATCAGGCACCATGCAAAACTGGAGGACAGAAATCTATAATAGTAGTCCATATATAACCCCCCACCGAATGGACAGACAGACCCAGACAGGAATATGATAGAAACACATGGCCACCATCAATATAATAGAGGAGACAGCTTTGGTGGCTAGCAGGAACGGATCCAGACTTCTAATCATGGGGACTTCAACCATGGGAAGAAAGATTGGGGGAACAGAGACCCACAACGGAGGCCCAGGACACGTGGAGAGCTAAGCTGCTGTGAGTGTGACAACAGAAAACTTTCTAAGTCACACGTCAAGGGACCGGGGGGACAAGAATGAGAGAGGGGATGACAGCCTTGCTGAACTACTTTCAGGCCACAAACGAATGGAGAAACAGCAACATCGACGAAAGTCTCCGCACCCGCATCGAACAACACCTCGACATCCTCACAGACCGACATCACCTCAGCACGGAAACAGGATTATCAAGAAGCTAACAACACTATATGGAGGACCCATGGCAATTCCACGACCAAGAGACGGCTTCCTGAACCTTGCAGGTATCAACCTCACTGAGGACCAAGTCACTCTCCTAAATCTGGGTATAAACTGTCACGTTATGTCCAGACCAAGTGCGTTGGCCCGGAAAGTGGAGTTGGAGATCCTGTTGGACGACATATTTGACCTCGAAGCACAAAAGAAGGTCACCACCAAAGACACCTTACAAGCTGAACTTATCGCAGAAGGAGGAAAGAATCGAGGCAACTACAGAAGTACCATACTGACCCCCGAGCTCAAAGCGGCAGCCAAGAGCCTTCGTGAGAACAAGGAGATAGTTGTCAGGAGAGGCGACAAGTCGCCAATATACGTCATCCTTAAGAAAGACGAATATCTGGCGAAAATGAACCACATACTCTCTGACCAAACTAAATTCCAAAGGGTAACGAAGGACACTACAGCCGAATTGAAAACAAAGGTCAACAAGTTGATTGAAACTGTGAATGCCAAGAAATCCGGACTCCACCTGCCAAAGATTATTGGAGAATATAAACCTGGATATGCGTATGGAAACGTCAAGACGCATAAGCCTGGAAACCCACTTCGGCCAATTATCAGCCAGATACCCACACCCACGTACAGACTGGCGAAACGACTCAACGGCTTACTGACTCCTTATGTCCCGTGCAACTTCAGCCTGAAATCCCCGAAGGAATTTGTTGACTTACTGCGGGGAACACGGGCTACAGGGATAAGAGCATCGTTGGACGTAGAATCACTGTTCACCAACGTACCTGTGGATGAAACAATCGGGATGATAATGGACCGAGTGTATCGAGACCCGGCCTGTACTCCCCTTGACATGCCAGAAAATATCCTGAGGAAACTACTCCAAGCTTGTACTAAGGAGGCACCCTTCTTGAGCCCGGATGGGCACATGTATAAGCAAGTAGATGGGGTCGCTATGGGTTCTCCCCTAGGCGTCCTGTTTGCAAACTTCTACATGGGTACTATTGAGGAAAAAGTCTTAGTCGACTTGAACTTGAAACCGGCCATATACTGCAGGTATGTTGACGACATTTTTACACAGGTACCTGATGTCAGACATCTGCAGGAGCTGAAAGAAGCGTTTGAGCAGAATTCTGTGTTACGTTTCACTTACGAGATGGAGAAGGATGGGAAGCTGCCCTTTCTAGATGTAACAGTCATGGAAAGGAGCGGAGGTTTCCACACTACAGTCTACACTAAGGAAACAAACATAGGAATGTGCCTAAATGCCAACAGTGACTGCCCAGATAGGTACAAGAGGAGTGTTGTTAACGCTTATGTCGACCGTGCTCTCAGCCACAGCTCAGAATGGAAGCAAGTCGACGAAGAACTCTGTAGAGTAAGGCAGGTCCTAGTCAACAACGGCTTCTCCAATGGTTTCATTGAAGACATCATAAGAAGGAAAGTGAAACGCCATGCAACCTCTGAAGATACAACTAACACAACACCTATACCCCCTATTAGACTATTTTACAGGAACTTCTTCTCCACAGCTCATAAAACGGAGGAAAGGGTCCTGAAAGATATTGTTAATAGAAACGTTATCCCTACAGACAAAAATCAGAAGATACAATTGACGATTTACTATAAAACCAAGAAAACTGCCAACCTACTCATGAGAAACTCTCCAGACACAAAGCAGAACGCTTTGAAAGAGACCAATGTCGTCTATGCCTTCAAATGCCCACTTGGGGACTGTAAGCCCCAAGAACTCAATATATAGGCAAGACAACAACATCTCTTTCCAGGCGATTAACGATGCATAAGCAACAGGGCTCTATCAAGGAACATATAATCTCTTCCCACAACCAAACCATCACCAGAGAAATCTTAACAAACAACACAGAAATCATTGATAGATACAGCGACAACAGGCGGCTTGACATCTGCGAGGCACTACACATCAAGAAGTCAACACCAGCAATCAACAGCCAATTAACGCACTACTATATTCTACCCACTTCAAGACTCCGCTCCAATATAGAAACATCAAGAAATACGGGCCAATAGGCCTTCTGCAGTTACAGATCTATTCTTCCCTTATACCCATTGTTTCGTGTTCTGTGTTTGTTCTCACCTCACCCCAAACCATTGTAACATGTCACCTCACCCAAATGCAGGTATTTAACTCTGTTCAGTTATAGTTGTTCTGTGTGTGTGTAACTAAAGTCTTTGAAAATGTAATAAGTTTTACGAAACGCGCTCAAGTGTCGCGTCAGACTAAGAAATAAAGAATGAATTTTGGAGAATTGATTTTTAATTTACCGTCATCAGTAAAACAAACATAAGGAAAATTGAGAAAATTCGTGTTAGAATTATTAATCTTACTTTTTCGGTCATATTTAATAACATATGTCTACAGGAAAGACTGCTACCAAAATATACTATATATATATATATATATATATATATATATATTATATATATATATATATATATATATATATATCTATATATATTAATATATATATATATTATATTATAATATATATATTATATATATATAAAATGGTAGTGTGTATATTTATCTAACTTTATTTGAAATGTCATTACACAAAAAAGTTACAATATTGATTACATGCAGGTACAAGGCTGCTTGTCACAAGTTGAATAGCTCCTCCAGCTCCTCAGATGGTGGGCAGAACCATGATGCAGTGAGCATTTCCTCTCTGGCTTGCCACACTAAGGCACGAAAAAGAAAACTGGCAGCTCTAGGGTCTCTAGTTGTTTCGATTAGCTTAGACCCCAACTCCTTCAAAAAGAGCAGCACTTTTACCCCTGCATCAAGTGTCTCTGGGCAATGGGGACAAAATTGGTAGTGGTGCTCAAGGTCTCTGTATTTACGTGACTTGGCCGCTTCCCGGTGATTGGCAGCTTCTCCTCTTGTGTAGCACTGAAGTCAACATAGGTATTGGCTAAGAGTTGAAAAGCAAGTGTAGTCCCACACCAACTGTCTACCATTCTTCCAGGGTTCATCGTGATTCCGTCTGGGCGACCGACAGGCTGATTAGAGTTGCGGGACATTAGGTAACGGGGCTCTCTCTCTGCTGGACAACCGGCTGTGGTAAGGCTTCTCTTAATAATGTCATTGACCTCACCGTGTCCTTGCATGCCATCCTCCTGTCCTTTGGCAAGAGGCCATGCCGTCCGTACCTGTCGACCTCTGCCTCGCCGCAATACACCTGTATTCGGTGTGGATTGGGGCAGCGAGGCGGGAGCCACGGCAATTCGGAGGGCCTCTGCGGTGTGAACGGGTGCCGGTTGCTGACATTGGGGTTGCTAATAGGAAATCACCTGCATGGGGAGCTGCTACAGCTCTAAGTCGGGAGTCTCATGTGGTGTTGTCGCAGCTTCTAGCAAAGTCCCGCTTCTTGGTCGGCAATGGGCGATCCCAGCTGGATTGCTTATGGGCTTCAGAAGGCGGTGGTTGAGGTGCTGGTCCTGCGAGAGAGACCCATTTGGTTGTGCAGTCTGTGAAGCTGGATCATGTACCCCTGCCTGTTGAACTAGGTGCTCAGGTAGGATTTCCTTCACCAAGTGTCAGACCCCACTGAAGAGGACAGGAATGCTGGTACAGCAATTTGTGTTGCGTGCGCACGCCAAGGCCCCCCCGAGTCTGACAGGAAGGGAGGCCTGTTTCCACTGTAAGTCGCTGAGGAAAGATTGAGAGCATTTTCTAGTGTTTGATTTTAGCAAGCTGTCGTACTCTTCTAATTTAATATTATTGAAAGATGGTGAACATCTTAGAAAGTAGGTCAGCCTAGGGAGGGACAAGCATCTGTTGATGGGTAAAGTGCATCATGAGCATCGATGTCTTCAATCCTCTCGTTCATCCTCTCCAGGTCAGTGATGATCTTCTTACCAAGGACCCGCCGATGGCATTCCTTCCAAGGAGCACCTAGGAGTGTGCTGTCCTCAGGGTTTGGTTGTATGAATGTCGGCAAAACCCTTTATTTGCTCTATTATGTGCTGGTTTGTGGAGGTTATTTCGCTTTTGAAGGGTTCAGGGTGAGGCCTAGGCTTGCTCCTTGCTCCTGAATTATTCTCATGTCGTCCAGAGTGAGGTGGGGGATCCGGCTAGAGTACCATCGTCCAAAAACCGAATATTGAGCTCACTGGACAGATTATCGGTGACTTCCTTGATGACTATGCAGAAAAGAAAGGAGCAATGGTCACCCTGTGGACACCTTGTGATTCAATTTCATGTTCCCCAAAAAGCAGAGTTAGATTCTTGCTGTAGCATGAATTTACAAACGGGTAGAGGGAAGGAGAAAGGCGATGAACCCATTGAGTACTGCATCCCTTCTAACCAGATTGAAAGCATTTTTGGAGTCCAGCTTTATCAAGTTTTTTCATCCGAATGTTGGCAATGTAGGCTCTAGCTGCATGAGCCGCTGTCTCACACCCTTGGGAAATGCCAAACCCAAGCTGTTTTGGCTTCAGCATGTCGCTGCTGCCTGACTAACTGCTCGAGCAGCAGCCTTAGCGACGAGACGCCGGAGTGAATTGCCCACAGCTATTGGTCTGATTCCTCCTCTTTTTTCCTCAGGGCACAGAAGATAGCGCCAAAAAGAGAGGTCGTATGGTCTCTGGTATGTTGCCAGTTAGACATGTGTTGGCGAATCTAGTTATTTCCACCAGGAGGCCCTGTGCATGTCTCCCAGTGCAGGGTTGAGCATTTGTTTGATGTGGTTGGGTGTAGTCCTGTGAACCCCCCTGCTGATCCTGGTGGAAGCTAAAGCTGCTTTATGCACCATGGATTCGCACACACAGGGGTTCTGCTCTGGTGACACCGACTAGGGGAACACTGTCGTCACAAGGAGCTCTGGGTGGGTGTTTTTCCCTCAGGGCTTGTGCTGTATCGGCATCCTTGGTGGCAAC
>WNGS01024592.1:0-11118 GCA_020271785.1 Procambarus virginalis | reverse complement strand
CTCCCCTAAAAGAAACAAGCAAACGATCATGATGGCACACGTCGCCGCGCCGCTGTCTGCGCAGCTCCCCGGGAGGGGGAAGCGGGAGCCCCAGACCTACCGCGCCGGCTATCCACCATCAGTTCTGAGGCTGGATGTCAAAAAAACGCGAAAAAACCGCCGACCAGAGGGAGGAAGGGATGCTGGGGAGCCTCCGGGTTTCACCCAAAAAATGGCATTTCATTACATTCAACGCTGGTTTTCTGGGGGGAGCCCCTTCGGCTCCCCGGAGCTAACTACCCACAGAGGAAATAAGAGGGACTTACCCGGGAGGCGGTCGCCACACACTCCTCAACTCAGTCGAGACAATTAGCTGCAACCGCCAACCTAAGGCGACACAGGCCTGAATGGGCCTCGGAACGACCACGAGAAATCAAGCAGACAGGACCCTGCATGGCCGCCAAGTGCTCGAATGTCAGCCAGGACATGTCGCCAAGACGGCAGCAAGAGCAGCGAAGCTAAGAACGTCATGGGCACAGGGATAGAATGTAGGCTGGCTAGCCATAATAACACGGCGGATGACCTGTTTGACCCTCACCTGCGAACAGGAAAGAAGGGAACCGGATCAACCCAAAGTGCGTCCTGGACACAGAAGCCGTGGCGCGCAAATAACAGCGGAGGGCCACAACCAGACACAAAACACGATGCACCCCCGGCCCGACCAACCAAGCACCAACAAACCAAGGACCCCCTCCGGAAAGCAGCAGTCTCCTTTTGTGCCAGAAAAGAAATAGACAGCTGCAACTGAACAAACCTATCGCCACGACCGAAGGAGCAGAAACCCCTGTTCTGGAGGAGAGCAGGAAGCTCACCAACCTGATCCTTGGGCAAATGCCAACAAGAAAAAGAGCCCCCGAGAAACAAACCCGAAGAAGGGGCCGAAACAAACCGAGGAGAAAAATTAAGAGCACGCTGTCCAAAGACCAGGATGGCTCAGGCAGAGCATGAGCAGGCCGGAGGTGAAATAACGCACGAGACAGCTTACAAAACGGCGCAAAAGTAACACTGAGACCGAAAACAAGCCGAAGCAGCTCCGCCAGCGCTGCACGAAATGAGGCAACACTACGCAGCAAGATGATGGCCCTGAACCTCCACCAGAAAAAGACAAGCCGACGCCAACAAACGCAGCCACCTAAGAAGGGACAGAAGGAAATGGAAAGACCTTAAAAAAACTATACTGCCGCCAAGAAGAAGCACACAGGTGGAACAGCAACAACGAAGCCACCAGACCACAAACTGAAGGTGAGAGACTCGAGGAAGAACCTAACCAGCCCCGTCAAGGTTCATTCGAGCCTAGGAAGAGGCGGAGCGGCGGGAAGATCTCGGGTGCGACCACCGAGCAAGCAGAGCCGGAAACCCAAGCCGGCAAAGCAGATGGAACATCTGCCAAACAGAAAATTCTCCAACGCGAGCGAGCTCGCCAGGAGATCGGAGACTACGGGTACGACGCGATACTATAGAGAAAGGACACTGCGAGACACTGAAAATGCCAACAGGCAGGGCAAGCCAGGAAAACAGGACCTAAATCCTGGCAACAGAAGGGCCAAAAGCCACAAACAAAACACACAACAGTGTGTAGGAGAAAACGAGAAAAAAAAAAAACAGATGAACAGCCCCAGCACCAGTGGCCAGGGACAAGAGTGAAGCAGGAAGATGAGGAACAAAGAAGGCATGCAGCAAATCGGGAACGAAAGGGAAACAACCAACCCACAGAGCAGCAGACCCTGTCCCAACAAGTCACGCCAACAACACAGAGTCGCAGGCCCTGTCCCAACAAACCAAACTGAAGAAGACGCAAAGGTTTCCCACCAGACTAGTACCCGAAACGAGGGGCACGAAAAACGAAGACAGACAAATGAACACAAGTGCATACGCACCATGCAACACAGGTGACTGGAGCTTGACTGGGAGACTGTGACTGGAGCTGGAGTCACACTGCAGCAAGCTCCTGGAAATATCGAATTACCTAAGTATTGGGAACAGGTTGAGGGCAACAGTGGTGTCCCAGGTTACATAAAGGTTCAGGGAAGTGTAAAAGCAAATAAACCAGCGTTGAATGTAATGAAACCCATTTTCTGGGTGAGTCCCGGAGACTCCCTGGAGCTTTCCCAGGCTGATATGCTAATGTCAGACTTTGGCATCAGTCATGTGTATGGAGTTCTTAGGCCTACTGGGGACCATGGCCAGAACCGGGCCCCCCCTCAGAGAGGCAAGGGAAGCAATGGCCTATAGAAACCCGTGTGGTTGGAAGCATTCTATGTCTGCCATCGACCGGAACAGGCACCCAGAAAGGTAAGCGCCTCAAAACAAACCCCTATTCTGGTTAAAATTGCTACCAAAAGCCGAACTAGTGGATAGAACTCCCCAACAGAAAACAAGCAAACTAATGTGACGTCACACGTCGCCGCGCCACTGTCTGTGCAGCTCCCCCGTCCCCAGGAGGGGGAACGGGGAGTCCCAGACCCTTCACGCCAGCTACCCACACTTCAGTTCTGAGGCTGGATGTCAAAAACGCAAAAAAAAAAAAACGGCGACCGGAGGGAGGGAGGGATGCCGGGGAGCCTCCGGGATTCACCCAGAAAATGACATTTCATTTCATTCAACGCTGGTTTTCTGGGGGAGCCCTGTCGGCTCCCTGAAGCAACTACCCACAGACGGAAAAAGAGGGACTTACCCGGGAGGCAGTCATCGCTCACTCCTCAACTTGAAGTCGAGACAACTGACTCCAACCGCCGACCCAAAGTAACACAGGCCCGATGGGGCCCAGGGACATTCACGAGGTAACGAGTAGCCAGGACCCTGTTCGACCGCCAAAAACCCCGCGCCCGAATATCAGACCAAGACATATTCCCAAAGACGGCAGCAAGAGCCGCAAACTTACGGACGTCATGGGCAAGGGGTTAGACCGCAGGCTGGCTGGACTTGATAACCCTGCGGACGACCTGGGAGACCCGAACCTGCGAACAGGGAAGAAGGGAAACCGGATCAACCCAAAGCGCGTCCCCGAACACAGAAGCCGTGGCGCGCAAATAAAGGTGAAGCGCCGCAACCAGACACAAAACATGATGCACCCCCAACCATACAAACCAAGCATCAATCACCCACGAACCCCTCCGGAACGCATCAGTCTCATTCTTCGCCAGAAAAGAAGGAAACGGCTGCAAGCGAACAAAACAATCTCCACGACCAAAAGAGCAGAAACCCCTGTGCCTGAGGAGAGCATTAAGCTCCCCTACCCGACCCCCAGAGGCTAATGCCAACAAGAAAACAGCCTTGGAGAAACAATCCCGGACCGAAGGGGCCACAACGAAACGAGGAAATGAAAAGCGAGCGAGCACTCTGTCCAAAGACCAGGACGGCTCCAGCGGCGCATGAGCAGGCCGGAGGTGAAACAAGGCACGAGACAGCTTGCGAAACGGCGCAGATGTAACATCGATACCGAAGGTAAGCTGAAGTGGCTCCGCCAGCGCCGCACGATACAAGGAGACACTGTTAGGCATAAGATGATGGTCCTGAAACAACCAAGAGAGAAAGGACAAGACCACCCTAACAGACAACGAACTAATACGACGAAGACGCAAAAAGAAACAGAAGGACCGCCAGGAAACTTTATACTACCGCCGAGAAGAAGCCCTCAGGTGGGACACCAACAAAGAGGCCACCTGATCACCACAGAGATGATAGACTCGAGTCAAAAACCCCATACGTGAAGACTAAGGAGAAGATCGAACCAGCCACGTGACGTACCGGCCCGATCTGGTGAAAGAGGCAGAGCCGCGGGAAAACCCTCGGTTTCGGACACCGAGCACGCAGCGCCTGAAACCAAGGCTGGGCCGGCCACCAAGGGGCCAGGACAACTCTTCCCTGGTAAGTTTCCAAGCGAGTCAGGACCTGGAGTAACAGCAGAACCAGGGGAAAGAGGTACAGGAACCCCCCACCTTGACCAATCCAGCTGAAAGGCATCGACCCCGACGGCTTCATGATCGAGGAAGGGCACCGCATACACGGGAAGGCGCAGCGACCACGCCGACGCAAAGAGGTCCACCTCGGGGCGCCCGAACATCTGGCAAAGCCAACGGAAGGAATTGGCATCGACCGTTCACTCCGTGGAGAAGGGAACGAAGCGAGACAAGACGTTGGACACTCCCTGTACGTGAACCACAAGGAGAGCCAAACCCCGAGAACTCAGCAGATGAGTCACCCGAAGCGACCAACCCCAAAGAGACAAGGACCACATCGAACCCCCACGGTTCAGGCAATAAACCACCGGAGAGCAGTCCAAATGGAGCCGAATCGTCGATCCGCGGGCGACCCGAATCCCCCGAAGAGAAAACCACACTGTCGCGAACTCCCGCACCGTGCTGTGCGCTCGACGGAAGGACGGATCCCAACACCCCTGGCCGGCCTGGTGAGCACTGGTCACAAAGCCCCAGCTGAGAGAGGACGCATCCATGTACACATCGAGCGAGGGTTCGGGTAGGCGCCAAGGCACTGAATCCTGAAAAACCCGAAGAGGAAGCTGGCAACGCAGCAGCCGACGCAAGGCCCACGTGGGTCAAACCCAGTGATCGCAAAAGAGGCGGTAGGGGTGACCCCGAAGGAACCAGAACAGCCGTTGAAGCCAAACCCGACCCGGCAGGTAGACTATCATCGCGAAGTCCAGGCTCCCGCACAGCCCTTCGAGTAACCTCCGGGTGTCCCGAGGGCCCACCAGAAACAGACGAAGGTGGACCGCAGCCACAGGAGAGACTCCGGAGGAAGAGACAATGAGGTGGTCCGAGTGTCCCAAATAAGACCCAGCCAAGTCCGAACCGGAAAAGGGACCAGATGGGACTTCCTCCAGTTCACCAAGAACCCGAACCCGGCGAGCTGGGAAAGAACCAAATCCCTGGCTAGCAAGCAAGCCGACCAGCTAGGAGCCTAAACCAGCCAGTCGTCGAGGTAGGCCAACACCCGAACACCTATGAGACGCAAACGGGCTACCACGACCCGCGTAAGGTGCGTGAACATGCGAGGTGCCAGGTTCAACCCGAATGGGAGACAACGAAAGCAGTAACTCAGATGCCCCATAACAAAACTGAGCCAGTCCCTGAACCGCAGATGAATTGGGACATGCCAATAAGTGTCCCGGAGGTCCAGGGACACCATCCAAGTGCTCGGCTCTAAGAGGAGCCTAACCTGAGACAGCGAAGTCATTTGAAAGGAGGGGCAATTAACCCAGGGGTTCAGACGGGACAAGTCCAGAATGAACCGCAGGTTCGCGCAGTCCTGTTTCGGGACCGGAAACAGACGGGAAACCCATCTGAGGGACGACGTCGTCTCGATGACACCCAAGCGAACCCACTCCAAGATGACCTGACAAAAGCCCATGGGAAGAAACCTGCCCTGCCAGCCCCGAACTCCCGAAGGGGGGGGGCATCCAACGCCACCGCAGGCCGGCAGACACAACTTGAAACGCCCACGAATCATGGGACCAGGCGTGGGCGAACAGCGCAAGCCGTCCCCCCCCCCCATCGCCCTGTCAATGGGGCAAACCGCGAAAGCTCCAGAGCCCCTTACAAGACCCAGAACCCTGCACAGAGCAAACACCGTGCCGACCAGACGAGGGCGGGTCTGAAGTAGGAGCCGAACCCGAACCTGGCACCAGTGGCCTACCACGACGAGAGGAACCCCGAGCCCTGGCACGACCCTTCCGGGAAGACCCACCCCGGAAAACCAACAAGTCCGACATCGGACGACAAGCCGACGATGCAGCCTGAATAAACTGCGCCACGGCCAACTCCGCAAACAGAAGAGGACAAAAAGGCGACGACAGCCTAAGAGCCAGAGCCCAAGCAGATTCCACGGAGGAACCCAGCACCATCTGCCAACACGCGAGACAGGAAGCATAAAACAGGGAAACTGCATCCCGCAAAATCGGCACGAAAAGCTTCAATAAGGCAGCCGACGAACACACTGTCGAGGACAAGGTGCCGGAACCCGGGACGGACCCAAGCGTCCTCACATTCTCCACGAGCCAATCCGAGGACAGCTCCAGGAGGGAAAAGAACTGCAAGGCCAAAGCCAAAAGGCCCCGGACACACAAGTCCTCTGCTATGAGCGCCGCCAAAAGGATGGGAACCTGCACATAGAGTTGAACAACGCCCACATCGCGGGGAAGGGCAGGGGCAAACAAGCACTCATTCAGGTACTCAAGATCGCCCCCCAGGAAAACCTTTATCACCGTGGAAGTTTCCCGCCACTCCAGCATGCGGGAACGACAGAAGGAATGCCAGGAATTCAGAACTAACAAGGGGCAGTCCGCTAGCCAGGAAGACTCTGGAACCTCGTAACGGAGCCAGAAAGGGAACGAAGTCCCAAACCTGAACTCGGACAGATCCATTTCCGAGGCATAATCCGGGTCACACAGGAGGTAAGCTGCAAGGGCCGCACCACACCAGGTAGGATGCGACAAGCCGAAAACCTCTGGAAAGACGGAACTGACGTACCTGGGGAACACGGAACCGAACCCAGGGAGGGGCCGACACCAAATCCAACTCGTACGCACAGGGGGGAAACGAAAACCCCACACCTTGTAGCAACAAGCCCCGCTCAGAGGGAAGAAAACCCAGGTGGGGTCCAGCGGGGCCCAAGGCCCCCCAAGTCAGTCCCTCCCCAGCCTCGAGGTCCTTCACAGCAGCACCCGGGACCGAGTCCTCTCCCCAAGCCCCGACCCCACAAGACAAGGACGGAGCAGCCGTAGAAGATGGAAGAAAGGGGGCCCACTGGTCAGACCCAGAAGCTTCGGCCAGGAGACAAGACTCGAATGCCTCTGCTGGCCACCCCCAGAAGGGGCATCCCCAAAGCTGCCCAAGTCTCAAGATCGAGTAACCCCTGCTCTGACTACAAAACCCTCAGACGTTTCGGGGCTGGAAGCAGGGTGGGGGGACCATAATGAACAGAAGGGGAAGGACGAGGAGGTGCGGACTGAACCAGGATCGAAGCGACTCCTACCCCCAAGTCCGGGTCTCGAAAAGCAAAGCGGGGCAGCCCCGGGGCATCCGGGTGAGGAACCAACCGAGTGTGTTGCAACAGATGAAACCTAGCTTGCAACGCACGCGCCGCCTGTACCTGAATAGAATCATCAGAGGATTGGGTAAATTGAGTCACAAGCAAGCAGCAACACTCGCAGGACTCACGGTCGAAAGTATCACCGACTCAACAGGCAGCATGGCAGAGGCAAAAACAATGAGGGTCACCTTGAGACAAGGGCAACCCTCAAACTCGCACACAGCGAGCGGGGACTCCGGGGTCACATCCATCGGACCCATGTGTCCCCTAGGGGATTTCCAGGGTCCTTAGCGTTTACTTTAAGAGGACTCGCGCTCAGGTAGTCCCAGGCAGGGACCTGCTAACCGGCCCCCAAAACTACCAAGCGAACTTCTACAGCTGTACCCCAGGGACGTGTACACTCACGGGGACCTAGCAGGGGGTGCCACCGAGAACCGTGGAAGGGCAAACACCAGTGGAATAAAAGGGCAGAACCCCCCCACCAGGCAAAAACAAAAAAAAAAAACCCTGTGCAAGAAGACAGCGAACCCCATGGAACAGAGCCGGCCGCTATGTCGGGAATACAAAGCTGTGCAGCACCCTGCGCCCCTACCAGTGCAAGCTGCCTCTTACCTGCAGGTAACAAGGGAGAACAGAACACCCAAGAGCCCAACAGGTGGCCGAAAAACTGAAAAGGTAAAACGGACCAGCAGAGGCAGATCCCAAGGAGCCTGTGGAAGGTGGCCCCAAGCCTAAACGGCAGTACTTACAGGGCACCTAGGGAAGGCAGCTCTAGGCGCATGCAGCAAGAGTACTGAAGATAACTCCTGGCTCTCGCACCCACAAAAACAAACAGCACACACGAAGCACAGTGCTGTAGCGACACTGGAGCCAGAGCACACGACCTTTGCCTATAGCATCAGCCTCAAGAACTGAGGTGTGGGTAGCCGGCGTGAAAGGTCTGGGGCTCCCCCTTCCCCCTCCCAGGGAGCGGGGAGCTGCGCAGACAGCGGCGTGGCGACGTGTGACGTCACACTAGTTTGCTTGTTTTCTGTTGGGGAGTTCTATCCACTAGTTTGGCTTTTGGTAGCAATTTTAACCAGAATAGGGGTTTGTTTTGAGGCGCTTTCCTTTCTGGGTGCCTGTTCCGGTCGATGGCAGACATAGAATGCTTCCAACCACACGGGGGTTTCTATAGGACATTGCTCCCCTTGCCTCTCTGAGGGGGCCCGGTTCTGGCCATGGTCCCCGGTAGGCCTAAGAACTCCATATACATGACTGATGCCAAAGTCTGACATTAGCATATCAGCCTGGAAAAGCTCCGGGGAGCCGACGGGGCTCCCCCCAGAAATTACAATAAACAAGTAAAGGTGAGTGAAAATAGCCGAGTTGGAAAAGTTTGTTTTGTTCTAGAAGAAAAACAAAGATGGCAGCCGCCACCATCACTGGGAATGTACACACACCAACAGATGATCGTTTCAAAGGATTCTCAGCAAAAGATATAAGGACAGGAGGTGTTCTTGGCAGGTTAGATATAATTGAGGATATGCAAAAGAAGTATGAAGAAAAAGTGCTTAAATTGGAAGAGGACAATGGAGCTCTTAGGAGTGAGCTTTGCACTCTAAAAGGAAGTATTCTTCAGCAAGGTAAGATTATTACTGCATTAATGGACAAGGTAACTAATCAGGAGGAACAAATCAAGGAACTAGTGAAAGAAAATGAGGTGTGGTGACTTTGAAGAAATAAACAAGAAAATAGACTCATATGGTGAAGAACTCCAAGGGAGTCTGAGGGTTAACCCTCAAACCGCTAGGGGCCCAAATGGAATTCACACCCACAGGCGCAACAAAAAACAAAAATCCAAAAAATTCTTTCGTCTTATAGAAGTGTTCATTTTTGTTCCCGGGTCACGGAAAAAATAACAAAAAAATCGTAGGTGGCATATTTTAGCCGCAATAAGGTAGGGAATTGTGGCAAAAAAGGGGCGTTGGCAGAGCCTTCGCCAGACGAGGTCTACTCCGCCCGACGGCAATTGCCACAAATATATTATTACCTAATTATTTCAATGTCTCCGATTGATTTTTTCTTAGTTTTTTTGCAGTACTGTAATATTATTCCATACAGTGAATTGTGGTATATTTATATAATAAAATGTGTGAACCATCGCTGTACTCAAAATTATGGTGTGCATATTAGTGATTCAATTATTATGTTCATAAAACAATAAACAAATAGTTTTGCTGTTGTTACACTATATACACAGGTTATATATAAGTATCTGCATGTTTTGTTCACCATAACGAAATACTAAGATGGTCTTGTGAGTCAAAAAGCAACGAGGAGTGACCGCCACACACCTTCGAGCCACTCCCACCCTCAACACCACCTCACTCGCCCTCAATCTCCTCCCACAATACTGTTTTTTCATTTATTCACTATACACAGACGTTATATATACGTACAGTGGTACCTCGGTTTAAGAGTTTAATTGGTTCCTGGAGACGCCTCGTATTCCGAAAACTCGTATTCTGAAGCGAATTTCCCCATAAGAAATAATGGGAAATGAATTAATCGTTTCCTAACTACCCCAGAAACCCCATATCAAACTAAATTTTTATACCTAATTCATCTAAATAAACCTACAAAACTATGTTCAAGTTATTACTTACCTTGCTGATGAATGCTGTAGGCGTATGGAAGATGGTGAGGAGAGGGGAGGAGGAGAGGAGTTACTGTTTGGAAGGGGAGTCCCCTTCCATTATCACATCAGGCAATGAGGACCTTTCAGGTGTGCACTCCCTGGGACGTTTTATCTGAGTGCCACTAGGTCCTGGCTGAGGCTCACTGCTCGATTTTCTCACCAGATATCTGTCCATGGAAGCTTGCTTTTCCCTTCTTCGCAAGCTCTCTCTGTAGTAAGGCAACACATTGTCATTGAAAAGATTAAGGCAACGGCCTACTACAGCTTTCTCTGGGTGAGTCTTTTCAACAATTGTTTGAATCTCTTCCCACATCTGACACACCTTCTTCAATACTGCAGAAGGGACATCTGCTGCTGCCTCCTCCTCCTCCACTGAAGAATCTTCATCTGCGTTGTCTTGCTGTTCCTGTTGAAGGGCTTGGAGTTCTTCGGTGGTCAGTTTTTCGTTGTGTTCTTCCACCAACTCCTCCACATCATCACTATCCAATTCCAAGCCCATTTGCTGGCCCAGAGTAACAATTTCCTCAACAATAGGTGCATCATTTATAGGCTCAAACCCCTCAAAGTCTAATTCTCTCACACATTCAGGCCACAATTTTCTCCAGCCAGAGATCAGGGTTCTTTGAGTCAGTTCTTGCCAGGCTTTGTCAACGAGTTTTAAAGCACTACAAATGTTAAAATGGTCTTTCCAGAACTCTTTGAGGGTGAGGTTTGTGGCTTCAGTCACTTTAAAACATTTTCGGAAAAGTGCCCTTTCATAAAGTTTCTTAAAATTCGCTATGATTTTCTGGTCCATAGGCTGAATTAAAGAAGTGGTGTTAGGAGGAAGGAATTTAACTGTGAGGAATTTATTGTATCGGGGCAACACATCATCTTGCAAGCCTCGAGGATGAGCAGGAGCATTGTCGAGGAGAAGCACGGCTTTGAGTGGCAAATGTTTCTCCTGCAGATATTTTTCTATGGTAGGGCACAGCACTTCATTCACCCACTCCAAAAAAATAAGCCTAGTCACCCATGCTTTTTTATTAGACCTCCACATCACACACAAACGAGGAAAGGTTAGAAGCATTAAATATGCCAAAACTAGAAGACAGAAGAAAAAGAGGTGATATGATCACTACATACAAAATAGTAACAGGAATTGATAAAATCGACAGGAAAGATTTCCTGAGACCTGGAACTTCAAGAACAAGAGGTCATAGATATAAACTGGCTAAACACAGATGCCGAAGAAATATAAGAAAATTCACTTTCGCAAACAGAGTGGTAGACGGTTGGAACAAGTTGGGGGAGAAGGTGGTGGAGGCCAAGACCGTCAGTAGTTTCAAAGCGTTATATGACAAAGAGTG
>WNGS01024576.1:20061-42152 GCA_020271785.1 Procambarus virginalis | reverse complement strand
GACGGTGGGCCCCACTACACCACCACTGCCCATGAGACGCCCAGCCGTCAACCTCAGGTGTGTGACGGCGGGCCCCACTACACCACCACTGATACAGGTGTGTAACGGTGGGCCCCACTACACCACCACTGCCCATGAGACGCCCAGCCGTCAACCTCAGGTGTGTGACGGCGGGCCCCACTACACCACCACTGATACAGGTGTGTGACGGCGGGCCCCACTACACCACCACTGATACAGGTGTGTGACGGCGGGCCCCACTACACCACCACTGATACAGGATTGTGACGGTGGGCCCCACTAAACCAATACTGCCCATGAGACGCCCAGCCGTCAACCTCAGGTGTGTGACGGCGGGCCCACTACACCACCACTGATACAGGTGTGTGACGGCGGGCCCCACTACACCACCACTGATACAGGTGTGTGACGGCGGGCCCCACTACACCACCACTGATACAGGTGTGTGACGGTGGGCCCCACTACACCACCACTGATACAGGTGTGTGACGGCGGGCCCCACTACACCACCACTGATACAGGTGTGTGACGGTGGGGCCCACTACACCACCACTGATACAGGTGTGTGACGGTGGGCCCCACTACACCACCACTGCCCATGAGACGCCCAGCCGTCAACCTCAGGTGTGTGACGGCGGGCCCCACTACACCACCACTGATATAGGTGTGTGACGGTGGGCCCCACTACACCACCACTGCCCATGAGACGCCCAGCCGTCAACCTCAGGTGTGTGACGGCGAGCCCCACTACACCACCACTGATACAGGTGTGTGACGGTGGGCCCCACTACACCACCACTGATACAGGTGTGTGACGGTGGGCCCCACTACACCACCACTGATACAGGTGTGTGACGGTGGGCCCCACTACACCACCACTGATACAGGTGTGTGACGGTGGGCCCCACTACACCACCAATGCCCATGAGACGCCCAGCCGTCAAACTCAGGTGTGTGACGGCGGGCTCCACTACACCACCACTGATACAGGTGTGTGCACACACCTGTATCAGTGGTGGTGTAGTGGGGCCCACCGTCACACACCTGTATCAGTGGTAGTGTAGTGGAGCCCGCCGTCACACACCTGTATCGTGGTGGTGTAGTGGGGCCCGCCGTCACACACCTGAGGTTGACGGCTGGGCGTCTCATGGGCAGTGGTGGTGTAGTGGGCCCACCGTCACACACCTGTATCAGTGGTGGTGTAGTGGGGCCCGCCGTCACACACCTGAGGTTGACGGCTGGCCGTCTCATGGGCAGTGGTGGTGTAGTGGGGCCCACCGTCACACACCTGAGGTTGACGTCTGGGCGTCTCATGGGCAGTGGTGGTGTAGTGGGGCCCACCGTCACACACCTGTATCAGTGGTGGTGTAGTGGGGCCCGCCGTCACACACCTGAGGTTGACGGCTGGCCGTCTCATGGGCAGTGGTGGTGTAGTGGGGCCCACCGTCACACACCTGTATCAGTGGTGGTGTAGTGGGGCCCGCCGTCACACACCTGAGGTTGACGGCTGGGCGTCTCATGGGCAGTGGTGGTGTAGTGGGGCCCACCGTCACACACCTGAGGTTGACGGCTGGGCGTCTCATGGGCAGTGGTGGTGTAGTGGGGCCCACCGTCACACACCTGTATCAGTGGTGGTGTAGTGGGGCCCGCCGTCACACACCTGAGGTTGACGGCTGGCCGTCTCATGGGCAGTGGTGGTGTAGTGGGGCCCACCGTCACACACCTGTATCAGTGGTGGTGTAGTGGGGCCCGCCGTCACACACCTGAGGTTGACGGCTGGGCGTCTCATGGGCAGTTGTGGTGTAGTGGGGCCACCGTCACACACCTGTATCAGTGGTGGTGTAGTGGGGCCCACCGTCACACACCTGTATCAGTGGTGGTGTAGTGGGGCCGCCGTCACACACCTGAGGTTGACGGCTGGGCGTCTCATGGGCAGTGGTGGTGTAGTGGGGCCCACCGTCACACACCTGTATCAGTGGTGGTGTAGTGGGGCCCACCGTCACACACCTGTATCAGTGGTGGTGTAGTGGGGCCCACCGTCACACACCTGTATCAGTGGTGGTGTAGTGGGGCCCACCGTCACACACCTGAGGTTGACGGCTGGGCGTCTCATGGGCAGTGGTGGTGTAGTGGGGCCCACCGTCACACACCTGAGGTTGACGGCTGGGCGTCTCATGGGCAGTGGTGGTGTAGTGGGGCCCACCGTCACACACCTGAGGTTGACGGCTGGGCGTCTCATGGGCAGTGGTGGTGTAGTGGGGCCCACCGTCACACACCTGAGGTTGACGGCTGGGCGTCTCATGGGCAGTGGTGGTGTAGTGGGGCCCACCGTCACACACCTGAGGTTGACGGCTGGGCGTCTCATGGGCAGTGGTGGTGTAGTGGGGCCCACCGTCACACACCTGAGGTTGACGGCTGGGCGTCTCATGGGCAGTGGTGGTGTAGTGGGGCCCACCGTCACACACCTGAGGTTGACGGCTGGGCGTCTCATGGGCAGTGGTGGTGTAGTGGGGCCCACCGTCACACACCTGAGGTTGACGGCTGGGCGTCTCATGGGCAGTGGTGGTGTAGTGGGGCCCACCGTCACACACCTGAGGTTGACGGCTGGGCGTCTCATGGGCAGTGGTGGTGTAGTGGGGCCCACCGTCACACACCTGAGGTTGACGGCTGGGCGTCTCATGGGCAGTGGTGGTGTAGTGGGGCCCACCGTCACACACCTGAGGTTGACGGCTGGGCGTCTCATGGGCAGTGGTGGTGTAGTGGGGCCCACCGTCACACACCTGAGGTTGACGGCTGGGCGTCTCATGGGCAGTGGTGGTGTAGTGGGGCCCACCGTCACACACCTGAGGTTGACGGCTGGGCGTCTCATGGGCAGTGGTGGTATAGTGGGGCCCACCGTCACACACCTGAGGATGACGGCTGGGCGTCTCATGGGCAGTGGTGGTGTAGTGGGGCCCACCGTCACACACCTGAGGTTGACGGCTGGGCGTCTCATGGGCTGGTGAAGTCTTCTGAACTCCCTGAGGACGCTGCCACACCCTCAGTTACATGGACACCACCAGGAGTGTCTTGCTTTTTGAAGTAGATGATGTTTATGTCTGTCAGCCCGAGTCCTGGGTCTGTCAGCCCGCGTCCTGGGTCTGTCAGCCCGCGTCCTGGGTCTGTCAGCCCGCGTCCTGGGTCTGTCAGCCCGCGTCCTGGGTCTGTCAGCCCGCGTCCTGGGTCTGTCAGCCCGCGTCCTGGGTCTGTCAGCCCGCGTCCTGGGTCTGTCAGCCCGCGTTCTGGGTCTGTCAGCCCGCGTCCTGGGTCTGTCAGCCCGAGTCCTGGGTCTGTCAGGCCGCGTCCTGGGTCTGTCAGCCCGCGTCCTGGGTCTGTCAGCCCGCGTCCTGGGTCTGTCAGCCCGCGTCCTGGGTCTGTCAGCCCGCGTCCTGGGTCTGTCAGCCCGCGTCCTGGGTCTGTCAGCCCGCGTTCTGGGTCTGTCAGCCCGCGTCCTGGGTCTGTCAGCCCGCGTCCTGGGTCTGTCAGCCCGCGTCCTGGGTCTGTCAGCCCGCGTCCTGGGTCTGTCAGCCCGCGTCCTGGGTCTGTCAGCCCGCGTCCTGGGTCTGTCAGCCCGCGTCCTGGGTCTGTCAGCCCGCGTCCTGGGTCTGTCAGCCCGCGTCCTGGGTCTGTCAGCCCGCGTCCTGGGTCTGTCAGCCCACACTGCATGGCATGTCTGAGAGACTTCACTAGACAGGCTGGTACGCTCAAAGGCTGTCTCGGACACCTAATTGCCACGCCTGCTCTCTCCTATACACTTTATCGATATTATTTTATTTGGAGGCGATGTAATTAGAAGGTCAGAAACGAATGAGGAAGGGAGAGTGAGGAGGTGCGGGGGAGTAATGAGAGTTGAGGTGATGAGAGTTACATGAGGTTTAGGGTGTGTAATGAGGGAGAGTGTCTGTCCCTTTCCCCATTTCACTCATTTCTTTTCTTTCTGTATCTTTGTATCTCCCTTATTGACTAAAAAAATCTAATTTTCTCCCCCTCACTCCACTATAAGAGTGGACCTAGAGCGTGCTCCTTCGTAACACACACACCAACGGTCCATTTTTCATAGTCCGTTCATCTCGGAGTATTAAAGTATTCAGTGGTGGAGAATGGTCCAGCTTCCAGAGACTCCCTGTAAACAATTTCAAGAACACCAGTAATGGGAGAACCCTCCATTGTCATGCCCAACTTTTGCCACTTCTTTCTCCAAACATTTTCAACATGTGACCAGGTTAAATGCGTTGAGAAATATTAATAATAATAAAGACACCCGCACCATTTTCATGGAGACGAGAACAAGTCCAATGTGAAACTTGGCGTGTGATTAACGTGGAGTTTGAAGTGATGACTCGTAATTGAATTGAACTATCAGGGGGGGAAAGCGCCAAGCCATTACGACTATATAGCACTTGGAAATGATCAGGATAAGGATTTGGGATGGGACCGGGGGGGGGGGAGGAAAAGGAATGGCACCCAACCCCTTGGACGGTCGGGGATTGAACGCTGACCTGCATTAAGCGAGACCGTCGCTCTACCGTCCAGTCCAAGTGGTTGGGGATGACTCGTAAGAATATAATTTCTTGGATGCATACACGTTTCAGTGAGACTCTATATTTTTTTCTGAGAGAAGGGAAAGTAGGGGAGGGGGTGGGTGGAAGGGAGAGAATGTGAGAGGAGGAGGAGGAAGAGGAGGAAGAGGAAGAGGGGGAATACGAGGAGAGGGGCAACGTATTAGGAAGGTAAGGTAATTATCAGGAGAGAGCACTAAGCCAGCACAACTATACAGCTGTTGGATGAGACGTGAGAACATGCTGGTGGGGGCAGGATGGAGGGAAGGATGGACTCATATAGATACAAGTACAGATGAGTGGATAAATAGATGGAAAGATGGATGGATAGGTAGATGGGTAGATAGATGAATGGAAAGACTGATAGATAGATAGAAGACTTCAATATAACTACTTGGCATCATCCTGTGATTGGCATAGTTAGATACATTGTTCATCATCTCCCACAGGGTTGTTCCAGCTGGTGTTCATCATCTCCCACAGGGTTGTTCCAGCTGGTGTTCATCATCTCCCACAGGGTTGTTCCAGCTGGTGTTCATCATCTCCCACAGGGTTGTCCCAGCTGGTGTTCATCACCTCCCACAGGGTTGTCCCAGCTGGTGTTCACCACCTCCCACAGGGTTGTCCCAGCTGGTGTTCACCACCTCCCACAGGGTTGTGCCAGCTGGTGTTCACCACCTCCCACAGGGTTGTCCCAGCTGGTGTTCACCACCTCCCACAGGGTTGTCCCAGCTGGTGTTCACCACCTCCCACAGGGTTGTGCCAGCTGGTGTTCACCACCTCCCACAGGGTTGTGCCAGCTGGTGTTCACCACCTCCCACAGGGTTGTCCCAGCTGGTCACGACCGTTCGTGGGCTGCACTGGAGCTCTCAATAACTACCCACGACACTTCAAGCGACGAAAACGGGTCGTAACCCGTCACACACACACGACGAAACTACGACGTCGCTACAACGCTCGGACAAGTTTTAACACCTAACAAGTTGTAGCAACGTTCTAATACGTCATAAAAACGGCGTAACAAGATGTAACAACTTTATTACAAGTTGTAACAAGCGGAAAATAGGGCCAGTTGCGTTGTGTGTTTGCAGGGTTAAGCTCAGACAATTGGATATCGCCTCTCTCAGCTCCTTGGTTGAGTTACATTCGGCTCATCTGTGATTGGTTGAGATGCACTACTAGGCTCATCTGTGATTGGTTGAGTTACACTACTAGGCTCATCTGTGATTGGTTGAGTTACACTACTAGGCTCATCTGTGATTGGTTGAGTTACACTACTAGGCTCATCTGTGATTGGTTGAGTTACACTACTAGGCTCATCTGTGATTGGTTGAGTTACACTACTAGGCTCATCTGTGATTGGTTGAGTTACACTAGGCTCATCTGTGGTTGAGTTCAATTCAAAGGTTGTCTTGCCGTGGCAACAATACTTAGAGAGTACACGGAGTTCTCCATGATTCATAGATCCCCTTGACAGTTAAAGTCATTACCTCAACACTGTAAATTGTATATATACGCACCGTCAACGTTCTCAGCTGCCACGTATAACAAACATGCCATAAAAGTTACCTTTTATCCACTACTAACCATCAGATATTGGTTTGTCTTAGTGGCGCCCGTGTCCTCCTCCTCCTCCTCCTCCTCCTCCTCCTCCTCCTCCTCCTCCCCAGCAAACTTTGTCTTCAAGCACGATATTTATGATATTTATACACGAATGTTATTTGCCAAGTGCTGCCTGTTAGTCCGCGAGCCTTCACTCTTACCTGTCACCCTTCACTCTTACCTGTCACCCTTCACTCTTACCTGTCATCCTTCACTCTTGCCTGTCACCCTTCACTCTTGCCTGTCATCCTTCACTCTTGCCTGTCACCCTTCACTCTTACCTGTCACCCTTCACTCTTGCCTGTCACCCTTCACTCTTGCCTGTCACCCTTCACTCTTACCTGTCACCCTTCACTCTTGCCTGTCACCCTTCACTCTTGCCTGTCACCCTTCACTCTTGCCTGTCACCCTTCACTCTTGCCTGTCACCCTTCACACTTGCCTGTCACCCTTCAGTCTTGCCTGTCACCCTTCACTCTTACCTGTCACCCTTCACTCTTGCCTGTCACCCTTCACTCTTGCCTGTCACCCTTCACTCTTGCCTGTCACCCTTCACTCTTGCCTGTCATCCTTCACTCTTACCTGTCACCCTTCACTCTTACCTGTCACCCTTCACTCTTACCTGTCACCCTTCACTCTTGCCTGTCACCCTTCACTCTTACCTGTCACCCTTCACTCTTACCTGTCACCCTTCACTCTTGCCTGTCACCCTTCACTCTTGCCTGTCACCCTTCACTCTTACCTGTCACCCTTCACTCTTGCCTGTCACCCTTCACTCTTGCCTGTCATCCTTCACTCTTACCTGTCACCCTTCACTCTTACCTGTCACCCTTCACTCTTACCTGTCACCCTTCACTCTTGCCTGTCACCCTTCACTCTTACCTGTCACCCTTCACTCTTGCCTGTCACCCTTCACTCTTGCCTGTCATCCTTCACTCTTACCTGTCACCCTTCACTCTTGCCTGTCACCCTTCACTCTTGCCTGTCATCCTTCACTCTTGCCTGTCACCCTTCACTCTTACCTGTCACCCTTCACTCTTGCCTGTCACCCTTCACTCTTGCCTGTCATCCTTCACTCTTGCCTGTCACCCTTCACTCTTGCCTGTCACCCTTCACTCTTACCTGTCACCCTTCACTCTTGCCTGTCACCCTTCACTCTTGCCTGTCACCCTTCACTCTTACCTGTCACCCTTCACTCTTGCCTGTCACCCTTCACTCTTGCCTGTCATCCTTCACTCTTACCTGTCACCCTTCACTCTTGCCTGTCACCCTTCACTCTTGCCTGTCATCCTTCACTCTTGCCTGTCACCCTTCACTCTTGCCTGTCACCCTTCACTCTTACCTGTCACCCTTCACTCTTACCTGTCACCCTTTACTCTTGCCTGTCACCCTTCACTCTTGCCTGTCACCCTTCACTCTTGCCTGTCACCCTTCACTCTTGCCTGTCACCCTTCACTCTTGCCTGTCACCCTTCACTCTTGCCTGTCACCCTTCACTCTTGCCTGTTACCCTTCACTCTTGCCTGTCATCCTTCACTCTTGCCTGTCACCCTTCACTCTTGCCTGTCACCCTTCACTCTTGCCTGTCACCCTTCACTCTTGCCTGTCACCCTTCACTCTTGCCTGTCACCCTTCATTCTTGCCTGTCACCCTTCACTCTTGCCTGTCACCCTTCACTCTTGCCTGTCACCCTTCACTCTTGCCTGTCACCCTTCACTCTTGCCTGTTACCCTTCACTCTTGCCTGTTACCCTTCACTCTTGCCTGTCACCCTTCACTCTTGCCTGTCACCCGCCGGGCCTTCACAGTTATCTGAGTGTCGCGGGGCAGGTACGTCATGCTTGGTGAGGGATAAACTGAGCTCTGTGCCAGGCAGATATGCCAAACAATTCCGTGATGTAATATTGACTCAAGAAACCACTCCATCGAAAAACCTCGTCTTCTATTGTTTGGGGCATGAAGCCTTAGTCCCGGCTGTCTTTCTTAGCTGTTATATCACTGAGAGTGTGTTTGTTGTGTTTGTTGTGTAGCTCAGTGCGTGTTTGTTGAGCCACTCAGAGTGTGTTTGTTGTGTAGCTCAGAGTGTGTTTGTTGTGTAGCTCAGAGTGTGTTTGTTGAGCCGCTCAGAGTGTGTTTGTTGTGTCGCTCAGAGTGTGTTTGTTGTGTCGCTCAGAGTGTGTTTGTTGAGCCGCTCAGAGTGTGTTTGTTGTGTAGCTCAGAGTGTGTTTGTTGAGCCGCTCAGAGTGTTTTTGTTGTGTAGCTCAGAGTGTGTTTGTTGAGCCGCTCAGAGTGTGTTTGTTGTGTAGCTCAGAGTGTGTTTGTTGAGCCGCTCAGAGTGTGTTTTGTTGAGCCGCTCAGAGTGTGTTTGTTGTGTCGCTCAGAGTGTGTTTCTTGAGCCGCTCAGAGTGTGTTTGTTGTGTCGCTCAGAGTGTGTTTGTTGTGTCGCTCAGAGTGTGTTTGTTGAGCCGCTCAGAGTGTGTTTGTTGAGCCGCTCAGAGTGTGTTTGTTGAGCCGCTCAGAGTGTGTTTGTTGTGTCGCTCAGAGTGTGTTTCTTGAGCCGCTCAGAGTGTGTTTGTTGTGTCGCTCAGGGTGTGTTTGTTGAGCCGCTCAGAGTGTGTTTGTTGAGCCGCTCAGAATGTGTTTGTTGAGCCGCTCAGAGTGTGTTTGTTGTGTCGCTCAGAGTGTGTTTGTTGAGCCGCTCAGAGTGTGTTTGTTGAGCCGCTCAGAGTGTGTTTGTTGTGTCGCTCAGAGTGTGTTTGTTGAGCCGCTCAGAGTGTGTTTGTTGAGCCGCTCAGAGTGTGTTTTCTGCATCACTAAAAGTTAGTTTTGTTCATGTAGACTAAGTGATGCCGTGTCTCATCACTCTCATGACAGAAGTAAACTTTGGTTTACCAGAACATTTCAAATATATTCCACAGTTCATATCGTAAGCTGAGTGTTATTTAATTCAGGTCTTAAATGTATTTGGTTTACGCCGCAGTTTACCTGTTCAATCCCGCCACAATTGTAACGATTCCCATTCTTGAAACTTTTATTGCCATCTTGGATATTGGATTTACGTGGTTGTGGATAAATTATACGCCGTAGATATATAAAGTATTTGAAGTACATTAACTATAAACTATAAATGGTAATATAATTAACGAATATAATGTTTAATGTATAATGTATAAAATATTTATGTGTTGTGTATAATTAATGTGAATAACAATAAATAGCCTTCATGTAAAATCTGTAAGTTAACAAGTAAATTCACTGTTGTGGATACTGATGCTTCAGTATTATCTGGTTTTGTCAACATTTCCCAGATGTGCTGACGTCTTTTGCTTCGAGTTATAACTTGACGCTTCTGTACCGTGTGATCTGCATTTTTCGGCATAGTTAATGAACTGAAATCTTCGTTTACTTGCCACGCTATTGTGTCTGGTGTTCTGCACCGGAGCTCTCTTGGGAGGTTTATGCATTTGTGAACAGCGGTGCTGGAGAGGAAGGCTCAGCTTGCTTTGGTGGCTGCTTTATCTCTCTTTATTTCCTGTTGTTTCTTGGAGTTTACGATAGACGAGGGAATGTTTTCCTCTTGATAGACAGTGGGAGTGTTACTCGTTTCTCTCTGTTGTGGGTGTTTTGAGGTCCTGTGTTGTCTTCCCAGTGTCCAGATTTATGTCTTTCATTTTGGATGCCTTGAGAATGGCAAATTCATGTAGAGACGAAGCGTCTCTTAAGGATGAAAGATCTTAAAAGTAACACGTTATAATTTGCATTATATGTTGTTGTTTTAGATTTAGCTACTCGGGACTGATATTTCCATGTAGCACGGGCTATGGTGAGCCCCGTAGTGGACTTACCTGGCACAGGAGCGGGGCAAGTAGCACGGGCTATGGTGAACCCCGTAGTGGACTTACCTGGCACAGGAGCTGGGATGTAACTGTCGTCTTATTTAACTGTGCTGTTTATAAAGAGATAAGAAAGTGAAGGAATATATATATAAGTCACTACTTACAACTTCGGAGTAAGTATTAAGCAAGTGAGATTGTAATCATGAATTTCCTTTGTGTTCGATGGCGTTGTAGTATTTAATTGCTGTAGAGTTTGTACTTGGTCTTGTCTTGTTGTCTTGGGTAGTGAGAGTATCGTTGTTAAACATAAAGATTGGTGTTGCTTTTGGTTTTCGAGTTTAACTCTTGTCTGCCTTAATACTGGCCTTCCTGCCTTCCAACCTACTGACATCTTAAGTCAGTAGGTCAGTAGGTAAGAGTCTTAACTCTTACCTGGATGAGGTTCTGGGAGTTCTTCTACTTCCCAAGCCCGCTTGACTTGTGAGAACTTAGTCCAACAGGTTTTTGCTATCACCAAGAGCTTGGTGATAGCAAGCTCTTGGCGATAGCAAGCTCTTGGTGATAGCAAAATAGATGTGGTGCTTCAGGCTGTCTTACCTTTCCGCGTTCTTTCTCAAGCTTACCTGTCGTATTGCCTAATGACTGCCTACCTACCTGCTACCTTACCCATGCATAACTGCCAGCCACATTGCCTGCTCCCGTGTTTGCTCTCCTGTCTACCCTGGATTTTACACCGTTTCTCTCGTTCCTCTGCTGTTGCTTCACATCACACGCTCTGCAGGGTGGGAGGCCGGTGTAGGAGTGTCCAGGGAGGGAGGGAGGAGAGAGTGGCAAGGTATCAGGGTGGAGGGAAGGTTTAACATAGAGTGGAGGCCGTGTAACAGGCAGTAGGCTGGCGGAGAGGACAATAAAAGACTCTCTGAAAGGTTCAGGATGTGGAATAAATGGTAGTATATGGTGCGGATAGTGTGAGAGAGAGACAGATTTCCATTTCCATTTCCCCATTCCTGTGGGGACAGGAAATTGGGATAGAGAAATAAAGGCCAGTGTGTGGAAAAGAAAAAAGTGAATGGGCAAAGAAGTCAGATTTAGGGTTTGTGAAGGAGAAACAGTACAGAAAGCAGTGAAGGGGAAATGAAGTGAACTCTAGGGTTTTAAAGGTGATGAGAAGTTGGGGTGGAGGCTTGTGGAGGGTAGGAGGAGGGAGGAGACAGCTGGAGGGGTAAGAGGGAGCTGAAGGTGGTAATAGAGACCATTACAGCCAGACAGTATCACAGCTTACCAACTTAACTGACGAACAGCCCCTGAAGAACATCGCGGATGACAACACACGCCATTAACAACACACGACAATTCCCCCTCCAGTCCCTCGGCACTGTATGTTCTTGGGCCGTGCCAATTTCAACTCTCCTACGAGCTCCCATTCCAATTTCAATTCCCATTTCAGATACTCTTCACTGCCAATACACTTTCTCTTCCAAGCGAACCCCACTAATAAATATCCTTTGAAGCCGGTTTGTTTGATTTCATTTCATTCTCCATTCCAGTTTCTGTTTCACCTATTCCGGTCCCAATCCATCCCTTTCACACCCATTTATATATTTTGTTACTTACAACTATGCCAGCACCCATTCACTATTCCAGCTGCGGTATTACCCATCCCACATTAAGATTCAACCACTCCAAACAGCATTTCAACCATTCCAGTCACAGTTCCAACCATTCCAGTCACAGTTCCAACCATTCCAGTAACAGTTCCAACCATTCCAGTCACAGTCCCAACCATTCCAGTCACAGTCCCAACCATTCCAGTCACAGTTCCAACCATTCCAGTCACAGTCCCAACCATTCCAGTCACAGTCCCAATCATTCCAGTCACAGTCCCAACCATTCCAGTCACAGTCCAAACCTTTCCAGTCACAGTTCCAACCATTGCAGTCACAGTCCCAACCATTGCAGTCACAGTTCCAACCATTCCAGTCACGGTTCCAACCATTCCAGTCACGGTTCCAACCATTGCAGTCACAGTTCCAACCATTGCAGTCATAGTCCCAACCATTCCAGCCACAGTTCCCACCATTCCAGCCACAGTTCCCACCATTCCAGCCACAGTTCCCACCATTCCAGCCACAGTTCCCACCATTCCAGTCACAGTTCCCACCATTCCGGTCACAGTCCTAACCATTGCAGTCACAGTTCCCACCATTCCAGTCACAGTTCCCACCATTCCGGTCACAGTCCTAACCATTCCAGTCACAGTTCCCACCATTCCAGCCACAGTTCCAACCATTCCAGCCACAGTTCCCACCATTCCAGCCACAGTTCCCACCATTCCAGCCACAGTTCCCACCATTCCAGCCACAGTTCCCACCATTCCAGTCACAGTTCCCACCATTCCGGTCACAGTCCTAACCATTGCAGTCACAGCTCCAACCATTACAGTCATTATTCCAGCCATTTCTCACCACTGACATGCCCATTCCAGGCAACCAATCTCGCGTTCCAGCTATACTCAGTTCAGAGCATCTAAGGATACGTTACAGCACTTAGGCAGCGTCCCGGCCATTAAGAGTCGCCTCCAGCCTCTATAACCAAACATTCCAGCCGTCTTCATGTGTATTCCAGCGGCAGGACTGGAAGGCAGCGGCTTGGACGCTCGCTATGGAAATGAAAAACTTTCCATGGAAGCGCGCAGGTACTCACCTGTGTGTTAGGGGTATACCTACACAGCTTCGTTCATGTGTTTAATCAGTTTCTGTACAGTGGTTTACACGAGGCTTACAAATATACCCGTGTTGTCTTCAGGTACAGAGATGCTGTCCGCGTGCTCGAGTGCGTGTTCTCGCATGTACTCGCGTCAGTGTGGTCATCACCCCCCCCCTCAAACAATGTAGAGATTAAACCTCACTTATCTTCCATTGTCACGTATTTCCCGCTGTCATTACCCTGGCGCAGAAGAGTCTCTCTCGCACGGCTCTTAACAACCTCTCCTCTCTAATAATAACACAGCATTTGGACAAAAATCTCTTAAGAGACAAAATATGACGTACTATAAATCACAGCGACACGCAAATAACATCATATTGTATGCGTGGGTCGTCGGTTAGGTTAAATTAGGTTAAAAGTTAGGTTCGGTTCAATCAATTTAGTACATCATTTTTGTGACGTGACAACTGGAGAGGATGGGCTGGTGGATTACCTGATACCAAGTTCGGTGTCAAGTTCGCCTTATACTGCTAAACCAATACTGTTCGCCTTATACTGCTAAACCAATACTGTTCGCTTTATCAGGTGCCATTATTTTGTCCGTCCTCACTCGCTTGTCTTCCTCAGACTGACAATCCGGTGCGACTTTCTGGCCCACTATTCACGCTCTTCAGCTCCTGCACTCGCTTGGACTGAAATCAAATAACCATTTTCAGACCACCTCTCTAATTGCTTCAGGTCCGCGTATCCATGACTGCATGCAACTCCAACAAGTCGGACTGACATGCATGGGTCTGAAGCAAAATACAGATAAAATTGAATTTTTGTTGATTTTGTTGATAAAATCAATTTTTGTCTTCCATGGATCCCATACTCCATGTTGGTATCTGGCTGCTTGATAGAACTGAAGAGTTAGCAAAAACCATATGATCTTAAAGAGGGACTTGAATACACCCTTCGATTACCACTGAAAAGCCTGAGGCCCAGTAATATACTGAGTACCTCAACAATATTTCACTGACCTTAATCAGTGACATCTACATCTACGTCAGTGACATCCAACTATCATCATACAACCACATGAAGGAAGAACCACACACACATATATATATGGGTCATCCAGTAAGGTCACCACACTTCTAGTCGGTATTACTCGTAGCCTTAGACTCTGCTACAAGTAACTCTGGGAGTCTACATTACCTGCTGAAGGAGATCTGACCAACACTAAGCTTCTCAACAAAGCGTTTCCCCAATTCCTACGTCAATGTGCAATCGAATATAGAAAATCCAGGAATTTAGAAGCCACTTTTATCTCTCATGTTCAAAAATAAAATTTTGATTAAATTATGAATGATTGTAATTAATAACCAGGTATCCCAAGTTCAGTTAGTGCAGAGAGCGCGCGCACACACTCCAAGATTGCAACTCCTGCATGTCTCTTACTTGCGTAACCCATGACCAGGAACTGACACGTTAATTACAGTACTGTAATTAAACTAATACCTTGTAACTGTTTGTAAATTGGTTCACCACACTGTATAGCTTGTAGAACACCAGGCTCCAGTTCTCAAGGCGTTAGTCAGGCGAGTGCGGTCTGTTAGCCACGCCTCAGAAAACGGATCTGGGGACTATTTTAAACATGGTCACATAAATATAGACTCCACAAAACCAACACATGAGGGGGGAGGGGGGGAGGGGAAACCACAAAACAACAATACGAGGGTCGAACATAAAACTAACCATGCCAACTACTCTACGCTCAGCTTCCGCAAACATTTCCTGCGTCATGCCCTCTTCCCCCTCCTCTCTCCCATTCCATCCCCCTTTCCCTTTTCTCCCCTCCAGCCACCCTATTTCACTCTATCTCAACTAACCCTCTCACTCTTTCTTCCTTCCTTCCCCCCCCCCCCTCCCTCGCCCCCTTCCTCTTCCTAACACTAAAAGTTTTGTGCTGGTTTTCCCCGCGTGTGCGAGCGGAGGGCGGAAGCAGCGGGTGGAGTGATTATGTCATGCAGCTCTGATACTCCGCCCGTTCTCATGGCCACGTAAAAGATTTATGAGGAGTAATGCAAGAGTAATAGGAGTCGGGTGGATCTTGTGAGAGGTGCTAGTGAGGGACAGAGGGGGTTAGGGACAATGGGGTTATGGACAGAGGGGGTTAGGGACAGAGGGGTAAGGGACAGAGGGACAGACGGGTGAAGGGTTGAGAGGTAGTGGGGAAAGGCTATTAGTTTATATATATTATACATACACTCAGAACAACGTTACACAAACACATTCATGCCCTCCTCCGCAAATCCACGAGACACATTCACGCCCCCCCCCCCACACACACACACATAAATACAAGACACATTAATGCCCAAGACACACACACAATAGACCTGTATTATTGACAAGTGTAATGGTAAAAACATTGGAAAAAAAATAATTAAAAGTAATGGATAGAACACCTGGAGAAAAACGATATAATATCAGACAGACAGTATGGTTTTCGATCTAGAAGATCCTGTGTAACGAATTTACTCGGCTTCTATGATCAAGCCACAGATATTTTACAGGAAAGAGATGGTTGGGTTGACTGCATCTATCTGGACCTGAAAAAGGCTTCGATAGAGTTCCACATAAGAGGTTGTTCTAGAAACTGGAACATATAGGAGGGATGACAGGTAAGCTGCTAACATAGATGAAAAATTTTCTGATAGAAAAATGAGGGGTAGTAATCAGAGGCAATGTATCGAACTGGAGAAATATCAGAAGGGGAGTACCACAGAGTTCAGTTCTTGCACCGGTAATGTTCATTGTCTACATAAACGATCTACTGATAGAATACAGAATTATATGAAAATGTTTGCATATGATGCTAAGATAATAGGGAAGATAGGAAACTAGATGATTGTCATGCCCTCTAAGAAGACCTGGACAAAAAAATAAAATATGGAGCACCACTTGGCAAACAGAATTTCATGTGAATAAATGCTGTTATGGAATGTGGAATAGGAGAAAATAGACCCCACACAACCTTTAAGTTATGTGAGAAATCTTTAAAGAATTCTGATAAGTAAGAAATCTAGGGGTGGTTTTCGATAAAAACTGTCACCTGAGGACCACATTAAGAACATTGTGCGAGGAGCCTATGCTACACTTTCAACTTCAGAATTGCTTTTAAATAAATGGATGGAGAAATACTAAAGAAATTGTCCACGAATTTTGTTAAAACAAAGCTGGAATATGCAGCGGTTGTGTGGTGCCCATATCTTAAGAAGCACATCAACAAACTGGAAAAGGTGCAAAGACATGCTGCTAAGTGGCTCCCAGAACTGAAGGGCAAGAGCTACGAGGAGAGGAATGGAATTATCAGAGGAAAGCGCCAAGCTATTACGACTATATAGCACTGGGAAGGGGTCAGGATAAGGATTTGGGATGGAACGGGGGAAGGAATGGTGCTCAACCACTTGGGCGGTTGGGGATTGAACGCCGACCTACATGAATCGAGACCGTTGCTCTACCGTCCAGCCCAAGTGGTTGGGCAGCTACGAGGAGAGGTTAGAGGCATTAAATATGCAAAAACTAGAAGATAGAAGAAAAAGAGGCGATATGATTACTTCGTTCAAAATACTAATAGGAATCGATCAAATTGATAGGGAAGAATTCCTGAGACCTGGAACTTCAAGAACAAGAGGTCATAGATTTAAACTAACGAAACAAAGCTGCCGGAGAAATATACGAAAATAAACTTTTGTAAACAGAGTGGTAGATGGTTGGAACAAGTTAAGTGAGAGGGTGATGGAGGCCAAAACCGTCAGCAATTTTAAAGCGTTATATGACAAAGAGTGCTGGGAACACGGGACACCACGAACGTAGCTCTCGTTCTGTAACTACACTTAGGTAATTACACACACACACACACACACCCACACCTGTCATTCCCCTGCCTCCCTCGGAGTACAGCACAGGGTGAAGCTATGCGATCATGTGTTTACTGTGGCGCAGTAATTAATGGCGTGTTTACAAACGCTGTCTAAACACCGACGTCCCTCGCGGCTCCTGCAGTTAAAAAAATATATATTTTTTCGACCATTGTTTTCCGATCAGTTTCGTTTTTACTCTGATATTTTTCACATCAAAATGAAATATATTTGTATAACTTTTCATGACAAGTTTACAATTAAGTTGTTGAACGTTCAGACGTTCTCGGGAAATTATTTTTTTCTGCATTTTTGTTAATTTCGTTGATCCAAGATGGCGTGTGATGATCTAACAGTTACGAATAATTAAGAGTAACGCACGTCTGCTGGAATGACGCTGCGTATACGCTCTGCTGGACGCGACAATGGCTGCATGGCAGCATTCTGAGTTTGTAAACTCCTGAATGGACAAATGGTTTAATTAGAATGGCAAAGATATTTATTGTCGAACTCAAATTACAAATTTAAACTAAAAATATCCGGAGGCTGGGTGGTGTATGGCGCCGGACACAGGTATAACTACGCTATATTGATACTTGTGAGAGTATGAGTCGGACATTCCTGTGATTCCCTGAGGTAGAGTGCAAGGTGCCAGAAGTAACAGTGTGTTTGTGTGGATGTTTCAGCATGGGTCGCCAGGTGGTTCCGGTAACAATGAGCGAGGACGGCGGGCAGGCAGCTGGCGGCCAGGTGGTGATAGTGTGCGAGGACAAGGCCACCAGCACCGACGACGAGCTCCTCGGCTCTCCCTCGGCGGACGATGTCTTCGGCCCCGACAACTGTTTCCGGTACATGGCCCACACCGCCCAGCTGTGGGGGGCTGACCTGGTGGGCCTCGAGCGCCCCCACAGCGCCCGTGGGGGGCGCTACCTCCGTCACCAGGAATCCCTCAGCAGCAACAGCGACGTCTCTCGGCCGCACCGCCAAGTCAAGCTCCGGAGACAACGGGCGTCGGAGTCCGGCGACGCCGACAAGCGGCCGAAGACGAGGGAGCTGAGGCGGCAGTGGACCACCGACTCCTCCGACTCCGGGTACTCCAAGCGGTACTCGCGGGAACTGCGCCGCCAGGACACGGAGGAGTCGGCCGACTCAACCAGACGACTCATCCGTGACTTACAGCGCCAGCCGACCACAGAGTCGTCGTCGTCGCTACGACTGACGCGTCAGTCATCTATCCGCAGCGCTTCCGACAACCAAAGCCTCTGTCTCCTGCGACAGTCAACCGTCGAGACCTACGACGACATCTCCACGACCGACTTTTCCAGGCCGCAGTCGTGCAACAGCAGCCGGAACCCCAGCGCGGCGGGCACCATCACGGACTACCCCGCCCACCCCCCACTGACGCCGCCCATCGCCACCCACAAGCCGCCGCCGCCGGCCACACCGTCCTCACCGAGTATGCCGCCCCAGGTCACACCCTCACCTACGACCCGCAGGACCTCCGTGACCTGGTCAACGGGTACGACTACACCGTCGGTGCCATTCCTGCCAGGGCGAGAGCCCCGCTGCTCTCCACAGCCTCATGCTCCCTCATAAATCTCAGCGCCGTGGACCTGGAGGCCGCGGAGATCACAGAGCTCCACAAGAGCCTCCGGGCGCTGGGACCCGCGGCCAGACCAAGACCAGGCGGAAGAGGTCTCGTCGGGGGAGCGAGACCGAGGCCCTGAAGCAGGCCAAGGAGCGAGTGAGGCGCCGGAAGGAGGACGAGGAGATGCCCGGAAGGTGAGGTGGTCCATCATGGCCACCGGCCTCATTCTCCTCCTCATGTCCGTCATCTGGTGGGGGCGACGCTCAAAATGGCGCCGCTCATCGACGAAATGGGTGAGTGGTCGTTATTATCCCAGCAACACGTGTGGCCTCTCATATCCAGCACCACGTGTGGCCTCTCTCTTATATCCCAGCACCACGTGTGGCCTCTCATATCCCAGCACCACGTGTGGCCTCTCTTATATCCCAGCACCACGTGTGGCCTCTCTTATATCCCAGCACCACGTGTGGCCCTCTCTTATATCCCAGCACCACGTGTGGCCCCTCTCTTATATCCCAGCACCACGTGTGGCCTCTCTTATATCCCAGCACCACGTGTGGCCCCTCTCTTATATCCCAGCACCACGTGTGGCCTCTCTCTAATATCCCAGCACCGCGTGTGGCCTCTCATATCCCAGCACCACGTGTGGCCCCTCTCTAATATCCCAGCACCACGTGTGGCCCCTCTCTCATATCCCAGCACCACGTGTGGCCTCTCTCTTATATCCCAGCACCACGTGTGGCCTCTCATATCCCAGCACCACGTGTGGCCCCTCTCTAATATCCCAGCACCACGTGTGGCACCTCTCTCATATCCCAGCACCACGTGTGGCCCCTCTCTCATATCCCAGCACCACGTGTGGCCTCTCTTATATCCCAGCACCACGTGTGGCCCCTCTCTTATATCCCAGCACCACGTGTGGCCCCTCTCTTATATCCCAGCACCACGTGTGGCCTCTCTTATATCCCAGCACCACGTGTGGCCCCTCTCTTATATCCCAGCACCACGTGTGGCCCCTCTCTTATATCCCAGCACCACGTTTGGCCCCTCTCTTATATCCCAGCACCACGTGTGGCCCCTCTCTTATATCCCAGCACCACGTGTGGCCCCTCTCTTATATCCCAGCACCACGTGTGGCCCCTCTCTTATATCCCAGCACCACGTGTGGCCCCTCTCTTATATCCCAGCACCACGTGTGGCCCCTCTCTCATATCCCAGCACCACGTGTGGCCCCTCTCTCATATCCCAGCACCACGTGTGGCCCCTCTCTCATATCCCAGCACCACGTGTGGCCCCTCTCTTATATCCCAGCACCACGTGTGGCCCCTCTCTTATATCCCAGCACCACGTGTGGCCCCTCTCTTATATCCCAGCACCACGTGTGGCCCCTCTCTTATATCCCAGCACCACGTGTGGCCCCTCTCTTATATCCCAGCACCACGTTTGGCCCCTCTCTTATATCCCAGCACCACGTGTGGCCCCTCTCTTATATCCCAGCACCACGTGTGGCCCCTCTCTTATATCCCAGCACCACGTGTGGCCCCTCTCTTATATCCCAGCACCACGTGTGGCCCCTCTCTTATATCCCAGCACCACGTGTGGCCCCTCTCTCATATCCCAGCACCACGTGTGGCCCCTCTCTCATATCCCAGCACCACGTGTGGCCCCTCTCTCATATCCCAGCACCACGTGTGGCCCCTCTCTTATATCCCAGCACCACGTGTGGCCCCTCTCTTATATCCCAGCACCACGTGTGGCCCCTCTCTCATATCCCAGCACCACGTGTTGCCCCTCTCATCCTTGAATCAAGGTCGACTAGGATGAACCATGGTCTCCATTTGCGACAATTTTTTAAGGGTTTCTATCGGCGTAGATTAGCCGTGTCTCCTCTTCTCTCAACCCTGCCTTAGTGCACGGCGGACCGTGTCCTTCCGCGGCGGACCGTGTCCTTCCGCGGCGGACCGTGTCCTTCCGCGGAGGAGCGTGCCCTGCCGCGGAGGAGCGAGTCCTGCCACAGAGGAGCGTGTTCTGTGAGGTAAGTGAATTATTCGGTGTTGGGAAACCATATAATTCTTACCATTCTTACTGAATATGTGGGCTTGTCTGGTTCGTTGTGGAGGGGCCCCGCACGCATGCGCACACACACACACACGTGCACACATACACACACGCGCGCAAACACACATACACACACACAGCATCGAATGCTTTAGGCAACTCAGTCTGAAAACAGTAGTTAAGAAAATAGAAAGGTCTATAATTCCCACATTTACATGGTCGCTAAGGACAGTCTTTTCAAATCGAGGGAAACGAGATTGTGGAGGCCGGAAACAAAGGGGATCCAGAGAGAGAGAGGTACTAAACACTCGTATGATATTAGTGTACTCAACAAGTGTAATGCATTGACAGCAGTAGCGGAAGCCACCTCCAGCCTCTACTTCAAGCACAACTAAAGCAAAAAAACGGAACGACACACATTCACAAGATCGTGAGATAAAACCTGGTAACATCTGGAGAGAAGGGACTTCGTGACAAATCGCAAACATGGGTTCAGGGAGGGTAAATCTTGCCTTACTAGCTTAATAGAATTTTACGACCAGGTGACAAAGATTAAACAAAATAAGGCTGGGCGGACTGCATTTTCTTGGACTGTCGGAAAGCCTTTGACACAGTACCCCATAAGCGGCTAATACATCAGCTGGAGAAACAGGCAGGAGTAACTGGTAGGGTACTCCAGTGGATAAGGGAATACCTAAGCAATAGGAAGCAGAGAGTTACAGAGAGGGGTGTGGCCTCAGATTAGCGTGAAGTCACCAGTGGAGTTCCACAGGATTCTGTACTCGGACCTATCCTGTTTCTGATATACGTAAATGATCTCCCAGAGGGTATAGACTCATTCCTCTCAATGTTTGCTGACGACGCCAAAATTATGAGAAGGATTAAGACAGAAGATGACTGCTTGAGACTTCAAGAAGATATGGACAAACTGAAGGAATGGTCGAACAAATGGTTGTTAGAGTTTAACCAAAGTAAATGTAACGTAATGAAGACAGGTGTAGGGAGCAGGAGGCTAGATACAACGTGTCATTTGGAGATGAAATTCTTCAAGAGTCAGAGAGGGAGAAAGACCTGGGGGTTGATATCACGCCAGACCTGTCCCCTGAAGCTCATATCAAGAGGATAACATCAGTGGCATATGCCAGGCTGGCCAACATGAGAACGGCCTATAGAAACTTGTGTAAGGAATCATTCAGAACTTTGTATTCCACATATGTCAGACTAATCCTGGAGTATGCAGCTCCAGCATGGAGTCCATATCTAGTCAAGCATAACCCTGAATTGGAAAAGATCCAAAGGTTTGCCTCCAATTAGTACCCGAACTGAGAGATATGAGCTACGAGGAGAGACTACGGGAACTAAACTTCACGTCACTGGAGATAAAAGAGTTAGGGGGGGACATGATCACCACATACAAGATTCTCAAAGGATTGATAGGGCAAATGAGACAGTCTATTTAACACAAGGGCACACACGCACTAGGGAACACAAGTGGAAACTGAGTGCGCAAATAAGCCATAGAGATATTAGGTAAGAAAATAGAAGGTCTATAATTCCCACATTTACATGGTCGCTAAGGACAGTCTTTTCAAATCGAGGGAAACGAGATTGTGGAGGCCGGAAACAAAGAGGATCCAGAGAGAAGAGGTACTAAACACTCGTATGATTTCTTTTTAGACTCGTAAGACTTTTTTAGTGTCAGAGTGGTTGACAAAAGGAATGTATTTGTGATGTGGTGGAGGCAGATTCATACACAGTTTCAAGTGTAACTATGATG
>WNGS01024576.1:0-19061 GCA_020271785.1 Procambarus virginalis | reverse complement strand
CAACAAAAACACTCTGAGCGGCTCAACAAACACACTCTGAGCTAACAACAACACACACTCTGAGCGGCTCAACAAACACACTCTGAGCGGCTCAACAAACACACTCTGAGCTACACAACAAACACACTCTGAGCTACACAACAAACACACTCTGAGCGACCAACAAACACACTCTGAGCGACACAACAAACACCTCTGAGCGGCTCAACAAACACCTCTGAGCTACACAACAAACACAACAAACACACTCTCAGTGATATAACAGCTAAGAAAGACAGCCGGACTAAGGCTTCATGCCCCCAAACAATAGAAGACGAGGTTTTTCGATGGAGTGGTTTCTTGAGTCAATATTACATCACGGAATTGTTTGGCATATCTGCCTAGCACAGAGCTCAGTTTATCCCTCACCAAGCATGACGTACCTGCCCCGTGACACTCAGATAACTGTGAAGGCCCGGCGGGTGACAGGCAAGAGTGAAGGGTGACAGGCAAGAGTGAAGGGTGACAGGTAAGAGTGAAGGGTGACAGGTAAGAGTGAAGGGTGACAGGTAAGAGTGAAGGGTGACAGGCAAGAGTGAAGGGTGACAGGCAAGAGTGAAGGGTGACAGGTAAGAGTGAAGGATGACAGGTAAGAGTGAAGGGTGACAGGCAAGAGTGAAGGATGACAGGCAAGAGTGAAGGGTGACAGGTAAGAGTGAAGGGTGACAGGTAAGAGTGAAGGGTGACAGGCAAGAGTGAAGGGTGACAGGCAAGAGTGAAGGGTGACAGGCAAGACTGAAGGGTGACAGGCAAGAGTGAAGGGTGACAGGCAAGAGTGAAGGGTGACAGGCAAGAGTGAAGGGTGACAGGCAAGAGTGAAGGATGACAGGTAAGAGTGAAGGGTGACAGGTAAGAGTGAAGGGTGACAGGTAAGAGTGAAGGATGACAGGTAAGAGTGAAGGGTGACAGGTAAGAGTGAAGGATGACAGGCAAGAGTGAAGGGTGACAGGTAAGAGTGAAGGGTGACAGGTAAGAGTGAAGGGTGACAGGTAAGAGTGAAGGATGACAGGTAAGAGTGAAGGGTGACAGGTAAGAGTGAAGGGTGACAGGTAAGAGTGAAGGATGACAGGCAAGAGTGAAGGGTGACAGGTAAGAGTGAAGGATGACAGGCAAGAGTGAAGGGTGACAGGTAAGAGTGAAGGGTGACAGGTAAGAGTGAAGGATGACAGGCAAGAGTGAAGGGTGACAGGTAAGAGTGAAGGGTGACAGGTAAGAGTGAAGGATGACAGGCAAGAGTGAAGGGTGACAGGTAAGAGTGAAGGGTGACAGGTAAGAGTGAAGGATGACAGGCAAGAGTGAAGGGTGACAGGCAAGAGTGAAGGGTGACAGGTAAGAGTGAAGGATGACAGGCAAGAGTGAAGGGTGACAGGCAAGAGTGAAGGGTGACAGGCAAGAGTGAAGGGTGACAGGCAAGAGTGAAGGGTGACAGGCAAGAGTGAAGGGTGACAGGCAAGAGTGAAGGGTGACAGGTAAGAGTGAAGGATGACAGGCAAGAGTGAAGGATGACAGGCAAGAGTGAAGGGTGACAGGCAAGAGTGAAGGGTGACAGGCAAGAGTGAAGGGTGACAGGCAAGAGTGAAGGATGACAGGTAAGAGTGAAGGGTGACAGGTAAGAGTGAAGGGTGACAGGCAAGAGTGAAGGATGACAGGCAAGAGTGAAGGGTGACAGGCAAGAGTGAAGGGTGACAGGCAAGAGTGAAGGGTGACAGGTAAGAGTGAAGGGTGACAGGTAAGAGTGAAGGGTGACAGGTAAGAGTGAAGGGTGACAGGCAAGAGTGAAGGGTGACAGGTAAGAGTGAAGGGTGACAGGCAAGAGTGAAGGGTGACAGGCAAGAGTGAAGGGTGACAGGTAAGAGTGAAGGGTGACAGGTAAGAGTGAAGGCTCGCGGACTAACAGGCAGCACTTGACAAATAACTTTCGTACATAAATATCATAAATATCGTGCTTGAAGACAAAGTTTGCTGGGGAGGCCGCAGGAGGAGGAGGAGGAGGAGGAGGAGGAGGACACGGGCGCCACTAAGACAAACCAATATCTGATGGTTAGTAGTGGATAAAAGGTAAACCTTTATGGCAGTTTGTTATAGGTGGCAGCTGAGAACGTTGACGGTGCGTATATATACAATTTACAGTGTTGAGGAAATGACTTTAACTGTCAAGGGGATCTATGAATCATGGAGAACTCCGTGTACGCTCTAAGTATTGTTGCCACGGCAAGACAACCTTTGAATTGAACTCAACCACAGATGAGCCTAGTGTAACTCAACCAATCACAGATGAGCCTAGTAGTGTATCTCAACCAATCACAGATGAGCCTAGTAGTGTAACTCAACCAATCACAGATGAGCCGAATGTAACTCAACCAGGAGCTGAGAGAGGCGATATCCAATTGTCTGAGCTTAACCCTGCAAACACACAACGCAACTGGCCCTATTTTCCGCTTGTTACAACTTGTAATAAAGTTGTTACATCTTGTTACGCCGTTTTTATGACGTATTAGAACGTTGCTACAACTTGTTAGGTGTTAAAACTTGTCCGAGCGTTGTAGCGACGTCGTAGTTTCGTCGTGTGTGTGTGACGGGTTACGACCGGTTTTCGTCGCTTGAAGTGTCGTGGGTAGTTATTGAGAGCTCCAGTGCAGCCCACGAACGTGAGGGTCGTGACCAGCTGGGACAACCCTGTGGGAGGTGGTGAACACCAGCTGGGACAACCCTGTGGGAGGTGGTGAACACCAGCTGGGACAACCCTGTGGGAGGTGGTGAACACCAGCTGGGACAACCCTGTGGGAGGTGGTGAACACCAGCTGGGACAACCCTGTGGGAGGTGGTGAACACCAGCTGGGACAACCCTGTGGGAGGTGGTGAACACCAGCTGGAACAACCCTGTGGGAGATGATGAACACCAGCTGGGACAACCCTGTGGGAGGTGGTGAACACCAGCTGGGACAACCTTGTGGGAGATGATGAACACCAGCTGGGACAACCCTGTGGGAGATGATGAACACCAGCTGGAACAACCCTGTGGGAGGTGGTGAACACCAGCTGGAACAACCCTGTGGGAGATGATGAACACCAGCTGGGACAACCCTGTGGGAGGTGGTGAACACCAGCTGGGACAACCCTGTGGGAGGTGGTGAACACCAGCTGGAACAACCCTGTGGGAGATGATGAACACCAGCTGGGACAACCCTGTGGGAGGTGGTGAACACCAGCTGGAACAACCCTGTGGGAGATGATGAACACCAGCTGGGACAACCCTGTGGGAGGTGGTGAACACCAGCTGGGACAACCTTGTGGGAGATGATGAACACCAGCTGGGACAACCCTGTGGGAGATGATGAACACCAGCTGGGGCAACCTTGTGGGAGGTGGTGAACACCAGCTGGGACAACCCTGTGGGAGATGATGAACACCAGCTGGAACAACCCTGTGGGAGATGATGAACAATGTATCTAACTATGCCAATCACAGGATGATGCCAAGTAGTTATATTGAAGTCTTCTATCTATCTATCAGTCTTTCCATTCATCTATCTACCCATCTACCTATCCATCCATCTTTCCATCTATTTATCCACTCATCTGTACTTGTATCTATATGAGTCCATCCTTCCCTCCATCCTGCCCCCACCAGCATGTTCTCACGTCTCATCCAACAGCTGTATAGTTGTGCTGGCTTAGTGCTCTCTCCTGATAATTACCTTACCTTCCTAATACGTTGCCCCTCTCCTCGTATTCCCCCTCTTCCTCTTCCTCCTCCTCCTCCTCTTCCTCCTCTTCTTCCTCCTCCTCTTCCTCCCCCTCTTCCTCCTCCTCCTCTCACATTCTCTCCCTTCCACCCACCCCTCCCTACTTTCCCTTCTCTCAGAAAAAATATAGAGTCTCACTGAAACGTGTATGCATCCAAGAAATTATATTCTTACGAGTCATCCCCAACCACTTAGACTGGACGGTAGAGCGACGGTCTCGCTTAATGCAGGTCAGCGTTCAATCCCCGACCGTCCAAGGGGTTGGGTACCATTCCTTTTCCTCCCCCCCCCCCGGTCCCATCCCAAATCCTTATCCTGATCATTTCCAAGTGCTATATAGTCGTAATGGCTTGGCGCTTTCCCCCCTGATAGTTCAATTCAATTACGAGTCATCACTTCAAACTCCACGTTAATCACACGCCAAGTTTCACATTGGACTTGTTCTCGTCTCCATGAAAATGGTGCGGGTGTCTTTATTATTATTAATATTTCTCAGCGCATTTAACCTGGTCACATCTTGAAAATGTTTGGAGAAAGAAGTGGCAAAAGTTGGGCATGACAATGGAGTGTTCTCCCATTACTGGTGTTCTTGAAATTGTTTACAGGGAGTCTCTGGAAGCTGGACCATTCTCCACCACTGAATACTTTAATACTCCGAGATGAACGGACTATGAAAAATGGACCGTTGGTGTGTGTTACGAAGGAGCACGCTCTAGGTCCACTCTAATAGTGGAGTGAGGGGGCGAAAATTAGATTTTTTTAGTCAATAAGGGAGATACAAAGATACAGAAAGAAAAAAAATGAGTGAAATGGGGAAAGGGACAGACACTCTCCCTCATTACACACCCTAAACCTCATGTAACTCTCATCACCTCAACTCTCAGTACTCCCCCGCACCTCCTCACTCTCCCTTCCTCATTCGTTTCTGACCTTCTAATTACATCGCCTCCAAATAATAATATCGATAAAGTGTGTAGGAGAGAGCAGGCGTGGTAATTAGGTGTCCGAGACAGCCTTTGAGCGTACCAGCCTGTCTAGTGAAGTCTCTCAGACATGCCATGCAGTGTGGGCTGACAGACCCAGGACGCGGGCTGACAGACCCAGGACGCGGGCTGACAGACCCAGGACGAGGGCTGACAGACCCAGGACCGGGCTGACAGGCCCAGGACGCGGGCTGACAGACCCGGACGCGGGCTGACAGGCCCAGGACGCAGGCTGACAGACCCAGGACGCGGGCTGACAGACCCAGGACGCGGGCTGACAGACCCAGGACGAGGGCTGACAGACCCAGGACGCGGGCTGACAGACCCAGGACGCGGGCTGACAGGCCCAGGACGCAGGCTGACAGACCCAGGACGCGGGCTGACAGACCCAGGACGCGGGCTGACAGACCCAGGACGCGGGCTGACAGCCCCAGGACGCGGGCTGACAGACCCAGGACGCGGGCTGACAGGCCCAGGACGCAGGCTGACAGACCCAGGACGCGGGCTGACAGGCCCAGGACGCAGGCTGACAGACCCAGGACGCGGGCTGACAGGCCCAGGACGCGGGCTGACAGGCCCAGGACGCGGGCTGACAGACCCAGGACGCGGGCTGACAGGCCCAGGACGCGGGCTGACAGACCCAGGACGCGGGCTGACAGACCCAGGACGCGGGCTGACAGACCCAGGACGCGGGCTGACAGACCCAGGACGCGGGCTGACAGACCCAGGACGCGGGCTGACAGACCCAGGACGCGGGCTGACAGACCCAGGACGCGGGCTGACAGGCCCAGGACGCGGGCTGACAGACCCAGGACGCGGGCTGACAGGCCCAGGACGCGGGCTGACAGACCCAGGACGCGGGCTGACAGACCCAGGACGCGGGCTGACAGACCCAGGACGCGGGCTGACAGGCCCAGGACGCGGGCTGACAGACCCAGGACGCGGGCTGACAGACCCAGGACGCGGGCTGACAGACCCAGGACGCGGGCTGACAGACCCAGGACGCGGGCTGACAGACCCAGGACGCGGGCTGACAGACATAAACATCATCTACTTCAAAAAGCAAGACACTCCTGGTGGTGTCCATGTAACTGAGGGTGTGGCAGCGTCCTCAGGGAGTTCAGAAGACTTCACCAGCCCATGAGACGCCCAGCCGTCAACCTCAGGTGTGTGACGGTGGGCCCCACTACACCACCACTGCCCATGAGACGCCCAGCCGTCAACCTCAGGTGTGTGACGGTGGGCCCCACTACACCACCACTGCCCATGAGACGCCCAGCCGTAAACCTCAGGTGTGTGACGGTGGGCCCCACTACACCACCACTGCCCATGAGACGCCCAGCCGTCAACCTCAGGTGTGTGACGGTGGGCCCCACTACACCACCACTGATACAGGTGTGTGACGGTGGGCCCCACTACACCACCACTGCCCATGAGACGCCCAGCCGTCAACCTCAGGTGTGTGACGGTGGGCCCCACTACACCACCACTGATACAGGTGTGTGACGGTGGGCCCCACTACACCACCACTGATACGGGTGTGTGACGGTGGGCCCCACTACACCACCACTGATACAGGTGTGTGACGGTGGGCCCCACTACACCACCACTGATACAGGTGTGTGACGGCGAGCAGTGTACTCAAGCCTCGGAGGGTCATGGAGCCCACATGCTCAGGGAATACGCAGAGGCGAGGTGTAAATAGTTTCACATTTGCGTTTTCCTCTGACAGTAAACACACACACACACACACACACACACACACACACACACACCACACACACACACACACACACACACACACACACACACACACACACACACACACACACACACACACACTAGGGGCCAGGTAGCCTGGTGGATAGCGTGCAGGATTCGTAATTCTGTGGCGCGGGTTCGATTCCCGCACCCGGCAGAAACAAATGGGCAAAAGTTTCTTTCACCCTGAATGCCCCTGTTACCTAGCAGTAAATAGGTACCTGGGAGTTAGTCAGCTGTCACGGGCTGCTTCCTGGTGTGTGTGTGTGTGTGTGTGTGGTGTGGGGGGAAAAAAAAGAAAAAAAAAGTAGTTAGTAAACAGTTGATTGACAGTTGAGAGGCGGGCCGAAAGAGCAAAGCTCAACCCCCGTAAGATACAACTAAGTGAATACACACACACACACACACACACACACACACACACACACACACACACACCCACACACACACACACACACACACACACACCACACACACACCCACACAACCACACACACACACACACACACACCGTAATAACAGAACACCAGAAAGTAGAGAGAGATACCAGAGAACCAGAAACGAGTATGTCAGTGTGAGAAGAGCAGCTGAGAAAAGGTATGAATTGATATAGCTAATAAAGCCAAGACTGAACCAAAGCTACTACACAGTCACATCAGGAGGAAGACAACAGTGAAGGAACAGGTGATGAAACTTAGGGTGGGCGAGGACAGGTACACAGAGAATGACAAAGAGGTGTGTGAAGAACTCAAAAGAAGGTCCCAGGAGGTCTTTACAATAGAACAGGGAGATGTCACGGCGCTGGGAGAGGTGGCAGCAAACCAGGTGACCTTGGATAGGTTCGAATTACAAGAGATGAGGTAAAGAAGCACCTATTAGAGCTGGATGTGAGAAAAGCTGTTGGGCCAGACGGAATCTCACCATGGGTATTGAAAGAGTGTGCAGGAGCACTTTGCTTGCCACTCTCCATAGTGTATAGTAGGTCACTGGAAACGGGAGACCTACCAGAAATATGGAAGACTGCTAATGTAGTACCAATATACAAAAAGGGTGACAGACAAGTGGCACTGAACTACAGGCCAGTGTCCTTAACTTGTATACCATGCAAGGTGATGGAGAAGATTGTGAGAAAAACCTAGTAACAAATCTGGAGAGAATAGACTTCGTGACAACCCATCAACATGGGTTGAGGGAGGGTAAATCTTGCCTTACAGGCCTGATAGAATTCAGGTGACAAAGATTAAGCAAGAAAGAGAAGGATGGGCGGACTGCATTTTTTTGGACTGTCGGAAAGCCTTTGACACAGTACCCCATAAAAGGCTGATGCATAAGCTGGAGAAACAGGCAGGAGTACCTGGTAGGGCTCTCCAGTGGATAAGGGAGCACCTAAGCAATAGGAAGCAGAGAGTTACAGTGAGGGGTGAGACCTCAGAATGGCGTGAAGTCACCAGTGGAGTCCCACAGGGCTCTGTGCTTGGAACTATCCTGTTTCTGATATACGTCAGCAGCATATGCCAGGTTGGCTAACATAAGAACGGCCTTTAGAAACTTGTGTAAGGAATCTTTCAGAACATTATATACCACATATGTCAGACCAATCCTGGAGTATGCGGCTCCAGCATGGAGTCCATATCTAGTCAAGCAAAAGACTAAACTGGAAAAGGTTCAAAGGTTTGCCACCAGACTAGTACCCGAGCTGAGAGGTATGAGCTACGAGGAGAGACTACGGGAATTAAACCTCACTTCGTTGGAAGACAGAAGAGTTAGGGGGGACATGATCACCACATTCAAGATTCTCAAGGGAATCGACAGGGTTGATAAAGACAGGCTATTTAACATAAGGGGCACACGCACTTGGGGACACAGGTGGAAACTGAGTGCCCAAATGTGCCATAGAGATATTAGAAAGAACTTTTCTAGTGTCAGAGTGGTTGACAAATGGAATGCATTAGGAAGTGATGTGGTGGAGGCTGACGCCATACACAGTTTCAAGTGTAGATATGATAGAGCCCAATAGGCTCGGGAACCTGTACACCTGTTGATTGACGGATGAGAGGCGGGACCAAAGAGCCAGAGCTCAACCCACGCAAGCACAACTAGGTGAGTACACACACACACACACACACACAGTAGTAGTTTCAAAGCGTTATATGACAAAGAGTGCTGGGAAGACGGGACACCACGAACGTAGCTCTCATCCTGTAACTACACTTAGGTAATTACACTTAGGTAATTACACACACATTCATAGTGACTATGTATGGTTTATTCAGTGATATCGCCGGGGTGCTGTGGATCAGGTGGTGGAGGCTGACTGGTCCAGCTGGTCACAGAGGGGCCAGGTGGTGGAGGCTCACTGCTCCAGCTGGTCACAAGGCATGAGGGAGGGGCCAGTAGCCTCCTCCTCGAGGGTCTCCGGTGCAAAGTTCGGTCGAATGTAAAATAAAACCATTAAGACGAGCAGCGGGAAGTGAGGTCAGCGAGCTCAAGATAAAAAAAAACGCCATATTTTTTAAGTCTCTGTCAAGCAGTTTATTTCTGTTTCTCCCCGTCTCTCCTCCTGTCTCTCCTCGTCTCTCCTGCTGTCTCTCCTCGTCCTGCACCGCTCCTTATCTCCCCCCCCCCCCGTGCCAGCCAGCACACAGGGCACAACACCAGGCTGGACTCCAGCTGTGTCACAGGCAGTTCAGTGACTTTGGAGAAGGTGAGGTGGCTTCCGGCCCTATGCCCCTGCCAGCGTGTGGAGGCAATGACCCGCCCCAACAACACGTACACACATAAGAGAAGCAGAAAAGGGGAAAAAACTGTGCAAGACAAATGTAAGGGATATGCAGGAGAGCTTTGGTAGCTCTTTTTGGAAATCCTTGAAGGTGAGAAAGAGCAAGAGAGAGAGAGAGGAAACGAGAGAGACGGAGAGAGAGAGGGAGAGAGGAGGCATCACAGACGAAGCGCCTGAGGTGTGGCTGGGGAGTGTTTGATGACGTCAGAATGAGATGCACAATTTCTCAATATACTCCTAACACCTCAGAGCATCACTCTCCCCTCTCCCTTGACATAGGTTTATTAGAAATGAAACTGATGTTTCTAGTGAAACAACTGCCTTACAGCCATCCCCTCTGCATCACCTCGCCTGACGCCCCACGCTTCAACCTGATGTATTTAATTAATGAACTTGTTTGTAGTTACCATTCAATTTAATTTATTGTTAAGTTTACAATCATTTTAAGTACAAGAGGAAGCTGGAGCAAACTTTGTTCTAGAGCCTTCATATGCTCTATTGACTCGATATAATTTTCACAGACATGTGGAGTGAATATATTTGAACTGTGAGTCAGCTTAGGAATGTCTGATCACTGATGGAGTAATGTTGTTGAGAGTGGCAGTCACTCTCATGAACAGTCAGAAAGTCTTTCGTTCTGTTAACTGAGCTGCGAGTCAGGTCAGGTGGGGGTGACAGGGAGTGTGGCCTGAGCAACCAGTCAGGTCAGGTGGGGGTGACAGAGAGTGTGGCCTGAGCAACCAGTCAGGTCAGGAGGGGGTGACAGAGAGTGTGGCCTGAGCAACCAGTCAGGTCAGGTGGGGGTGACAGGGAGTGTGGCCTGAGCAACCAGTCAGGTCAGGTGGGGGTGACAGGGAGTGTGGCCTGAGCAACCAGGCAGGTCAGGTAGGGTGACGGGGAGTGTGGCCTGAGCAACCAGTCAGGTCAGGTGGGGGTGACAGGGAGTGTGGCCTGAGCAACCAGTCAGGTCAGGTGGGGGTGACAGGGAGTGTGGCCTGAGCAACCAGTCAGGTCAGGTAGGGTGACGGGGAGTGTGGCCTGAGCAACCAGTCAGGTCAGGTAGGGTGACGGGGAGTGTGGCCTGAGCAACCAGTCAGGTCAGGTAGTAGTATTATCCAGGAACATCTAACAGTTAACATGGCGCCAATAACTCGAGGGTCACACTGACGGTCAGGGGGGTGAACTACCATTGAGAATGCCTCAGACGCGCATACCGGAGACTACAGGCCTTGGTGTTTCCCATTAGACACAACCCCACAGTAACACCGTCCATAAAGTAACTAACGAGGGGTTCAAGGCATAGTCAGGGGCACGACTATCCTGGACCAGCCGTCATGTGTAACCTTCTACGACAATATAATATCAATTATAATATCAACAATAATAACATCAATATGAGAGGCAGCTTCTGTAGCTAGCAGGAACGGATCCAGACTATTAATCATGGGGAGACTTCAACCATGGGAAGATAGATTGGGGGAACAGAGACCCACATGGAGGACCGGACATATGAAAAGCTAAGCTGCTTGACGTGGCAACAAGAAACTTTCTAAGCCAACACATCAAGGGACCGACAAGAATGAGAGGAGAAGATGAACCAGCTTTGCTTGATCTGATATTTACCCTAAATGAGTCGGATATAAGGGAAGTTAAGTTGGAAGCCCCCTTGGGAATGAGTGATCACAGTGCATTGATCTTTGAGTACCTGGTAGAGCTAGGAATTATCTCCCCTAAAAAAGAACTGGGAACCAAAGGACAGGCGTGCCGAAAGGGAAATTATGAGAAGAGAAAATTCCTAAGGGATATACCATGGGACACAAAACTCAGAAATAAGTCCGTACAAGACATGATGGACTATGTCACCTAAAAGTGTCAGGAGGCAGTAAACAGGTTTATTCCTGCCCGACAGGAAAGAACCGAGAAGCAAAAGAAGAATCCGTGGTTTTAGGGGCATGTATGAAAGCAAAGGAACTGAACAAAAGGGCATGGAGGAACTTCCGAAATAACAGAACACAAGACAGTAGTGAGAGACACCAGAGAACCAGGACGAGTATGTCAGTGTGAGAAGAGAAGCTGAGAAAAGGTATGAAAATGATATAGCTAAAAAAGCCAAGACCGAACCAAAGCTACTACACAGTCACATCAGGAGGAAAACAACAGTGAAGGAACAGGTGATGAAACTTAGAACGGGTGAGAACAGGTACAAAGAGAGTGACAAAGAGGTGTGTGATGAACTCAACAAAAGGTTCCAGGAGGTCTTCACAATAGAACAAGGAGAGCTCACTGCGCTAGGAGAGGTGGCATTAAACCAAGCGGGCTTAGAAGGGTTCGAAATTACAAGAGATGAGCTCAAGAGGCGTCTGGTGGATCTGGACGTGAGAATAGCTGTTGGCCCAAACGGAATCTCACCAAGGGTATTGAAAGAGTGTGCAGGAGCGATTTGCTCGCCACTCTCCATAGTGTACAGTAGGTCACTGGAAACGGGAGACGGAGAAGGTGAAGGAGAAGATCGTAAGAAATGTGATGGAGAAGATTGTGAGAAAAAACCTAGTAACACATCTGGAGAGAAGGGACTTCGTGACAACCCATCAACATGGGTTCAGGGAGGGTAAATCTTTCCTTACAGGCTTAATAGAATTCTACGATCTGGTGACAAAGATTAAGCAAGAAAGAGAAGGATTGGCGGACTGCATTTTTTTGGACTGTCGGAAAGCCTTTGACACAGTACCCCATAAGAGGCTGATGCATAAGCTGGAGAAACAGGCAAGAGTAACTGGTAGGGCTCTCCAGTGGATTAGGGAGTTCCTAAACAATAGGAAGCAGAGAGTTACGGTGAGGGGTGAAACCTCAGAATGGCGTGAAGTCACCAGTGGAGTCCCACAGTGCTCTGTGCTTGGACCTATCCTGTTTCTGATATATGTAAATGATCTCCCGGAGGGTATAGACTCATTCCTCTCAATGTTTGCTGACGACGCCAAAATTATGAGAAGAATTAAGACAGAGGAGGATAGCTTGAGGCTTCATGAAGACCTGAACAAGCTGCAGGAATGGTCGAACAAATGGTTGTTAGAGTTCAACCCAAGCAAATGCAATGTAATGAAGATAGGTGTAGGGAACAGGAGACCAAATACAAGGTATCATTTGAAAGATGAAATACTTCAAGAGTCAGAGAGAAAAGGACCTGGGGGTTGATAACACGCCAGACCTGTCCCCTGAAGCTCATATCAAGAGGATAACATCAGCGGCATATGCCAGGTTAGCTAACATAAGAACGGCCTTTAGAATCTTGTGTAAGGAATCTTTCAGAACTTTGTATGCCACATATGTCAGACCACTCCTGGAGTATGCGGCTCCAGCATGGAGTCCATATCTAATCAAGCACAAGACTAAACTGGAAAAGGCTTAAAGGTTTGCCACCAGCCTAGTACCCTATTTGAGGGGTATGAGCTACGAGGAGAGACTACGGGAATTAAACCTCACGTCACTGGGAGACAGAAGAGATAGAGGGGATATGATCACCACGTACAAGATTCTCAGAGGAATTGATAGGGTAGATAAAGACAGACTATTTATCACAAGAGGCACACGCACTACGGGACACAGGTGGAAAATAAGTACCCCAATGAGCCATAGAGACGTTAGAAAGAATTTTTTCAGTGTCAGAGTAGTAGACAAATGGAATGCATTAGGAAGTGATGTGGTGGAGGCTGACTCCATACACAGCTTCAAGTGTAGATATGATAGAGCCCAGTAGGCTCAGGAACTATGTACACCAGTTGATTGACAGTTGAGAGGCAGGACCAAAGAGCCAGAGCTCAACCCCCGCAAGCACAATTAGGTAAGTACAACACTGCCAGCTCCCAGGTCCTGTATTTACATACGGGAATATGCACCGGAAAGTCTATGCACTATAGACGGTCAAAAGAATTCAAATCTTTTTCTAATATCTCAAAAAAAGGAAATGATACAATGAGGGAATACCAAGTCAAGCAGTTAACAAAATCTAATTAGAAATTAAGCAGTAACATAAACAGCCTAATTCTCCGAAAAGAATACTAAATATATGAGGGTGTATTGTAGCATTACTAATTGTTTTAATGCACTTCAACAATAAATTTAATACTGCAGAATACAAATGCATGTTTAAGCTCCCAGCCCACTTCCTCTTTATCCACTCTCAGCCTCTCTCAACATAAAATAAATACATTTTAGCATTACAGGAGGCAATTGTCAGATCAACACTGAAGTATGCGGCACCAGCATGGAATCCATGCCATGCAAATTAAATGAAGACAGTTTAGAACGTTGATAATGGAAAATTAGATTACACATGACTGATGATGGAAATTAGAATTCTGAGCCTCTAACACTGTATAAGATAAGACCCAAAGAGACGGGTTGCAGACATATAACATACTATAAGAATTATATAATGTGAACAGGAACTGAGAGTTCTAAGAGGGAAACACCGAGAGGTTACAACGTACAACGTAGAAATTGTGACAGAAAAGGAGGGACAGAGATGTGACAGAAAATGTGTGTATTACACACACACACACACACACACACACACACACACACACACACACACACACACACACACACACACACACACACACACACACACACACACACCACACACACACACACACACACACACACACACACACACACACACACACACACACACACACACACCGTAATAACAGAACACCTGAAAGTAGAGAGAGATACCAGAGAACCAGGAACGAGTATGTCAGTGTGAGAAGAGCAGCTGAGAAAAGGTATGAAAATGATGTAGCTAATAAAGCCAAGACCGAACCAAAGCTACTACACAGTCACATCAGGAGGAAGACAACAGTGAAGGAACAGGTGATTAAACTTAGGGTGGCGCTAGGACAGGTACACAGAGAATGACAAAGAGGTGTGTGAAGAACTCAACAAAAGGTTCCAGGAGGTCTTTACGATAGAACAGGGAGAAGTCACGGCGCTGAGAGAGGTGGCAGCAACCAGGTGACCTTGGATAGGTTCGAAATTACAAGAGATGAGGTCAAAAAGCACCTATTGGAGCTGGATGTGAGAAAAGCTGTTGGGCCGCATGGAATCTCGCCATGGGTATTGAAAGAGTGTGCAGGAGCACTTTGCTTACCACTCTCCATAGTGTATAGTAAGTCACTGGAAACGGGGGACCTACCAGAAATATGGAAGACTGCTAATGTAGTACCAATATACAAAAAGGGTGACAGACAAGAGGCACTGAACTACAGGCCAGTGTCCTTAACTTGTATACCATGCAAGGTGATGGAGAAGATTGTGAGAAAAAACCTAGTAACACATCTGGAGAGAAGAGACTTCGTGACAACCCATCAACATGGGTTCAGGGAGGGTAAATCTTGCCTTACAGGCTTGATAGAATTCTGCGACCAGGTGACAAGAATTAAGCAAGAAAGAGAAGGGTGGGCGGACTGCATTTTTTTGGACTGTCGGAAAGCCTTTGACACAGTACCCCATAAAAGGTTGATGCATAAGCTGGAGAAACAGGCAGGAGTAACAGGTAGGGCGCTCCAGTGGATAAGGGAGTACCTAAGCAATAGGAAGCAGAGAGTTACAGTGAGGGGTGAGACCTCAGACTGGCGTGAAGTCACCAGTGGAGTCCCACAGGGCTCTGTACTTGGACCTATCCTGTTTCTGATATACGTAAATGATCTCCCAGAGGGTATAGACTCATTCCTCTCAATGTTTGCTGACGACGCCAAAATTATGAGAAGGATTAAAACAGAGGAGGACAGCTTGAGACTTCAAGAAGACCTGGACAAGCTGCAGGAATGGTCGAACAAATGGCTGTTAGAGTTTAACCCAAGCAAATGTAATGTAATGAAGATAGGGGTAGGAAGCAGGAGACCAGATACAAGGTATCATTTGGGAGATGAAATACTTCAAGAGTCAGAGAGAGAGAATGACCTGGGGGTTGATATCACGCCAAACCTGTCCCCTGAAGCTCATATCAGGAGGATAACATCAGCAGCATATGCCAGGTTGGCTAACATAAGAACGGTCTTTAGAAACTTGTGTAAGGAATCTTTCAGAACATTATATACCACATATGTCAGACCAATCCTGGAGTATGCGGCTCCAGCATGGAGTCCCTATCTTGTCAAGCATAAGACTAAACTGGAAAAGATTCAAAGGTTTGCCACCAAACTAGTACCCGAGCTGAGAGGTATGAGCTACGAGGAACGACTGCAGGAATTAAACCTCACTTCGTTGGAAGACAGAAGAGTTAGGGGGGACATGATCACCACATTCAAGATTCTCAGGGGAATCGACAGGGTTGATAAAGACAGGCTGTTTAACACAAGGGGCACACGCACTAGGGGACACAGGTGGAAACTGAGTGCCCAAATGAGCGACAGAGATAATAGAAAGAACTTTTTTAGTGTCAGAGTGGTTGACAAATGGAATGCATTAGGAAGCGATGTGGTGGAGGCTGACTCCATACACAGTTTCAAGTGTAGATATGATAGAGCCCATTAGGCTCAGGAAACTGTACACCTGTTGATTGACGGATGAGAGGCGGGACCAAAGAGCCAGAGCTCAACCCCCGGAAGCACAACTAGGTGAGTACAACTAGGTGAGTACACTCCTTGTGTGTGCTGAAGACGGCTGGCTTTACCCTAAAACAGATGAGACTGAAGCAGAAACAAAGATTAGTTTCTAAATAATGAGCAGGTCGTGTTTATGTATGAGTACGGGAGGTCTTCATCCTTCTCACACCAACTGTGTATATATAGCAATGAGTTAAGAACACAAAAACCTTGTTATAGGTTTACCTGTCACCACCCATCTCCACCACACTGTCACCACCCATCTCCCCCACACTGTCACCACCCATCTCCCTCACACTGTCACCACCCATCTCCCCCACACTGTCACCACCCATCTCCCTCACACTGTCACCACCCATCTCCCCCACACTGTCACCACCCATCTCCCTCACACTGTCACCACCCATCTCCCTCACACTGTCACCACCCATCTCCACCACACTGTCACCACCCATCTCCCCCACACTGTCACCACCCATCTCCCTCACACTGTCACCACCCATCTCCCCCACACTGTCACCACCCATCTCCCTCACACTGTCACCACCCATCTCCCTCACACTGTCACCACCCATCTCCCCCACACTGTCACCACCCATCTCCCTCACACTGTCACCACCCATCTCCCCCACACTGTCACCACCCATCTCCCTCACACTGTCACCACCCATCTCCCTCACACTGTCACCACCCATCTCCCTCACACTGTCACCACCCATCTCCCCCACACTGTCACCACCCATCTCCCTCACACTGTCACCACCCATCTCCCTCACACTGTCACCACCCATCTCCACCACACTGTCACCACCCATCTCCCCCACACTGTCACCACCCATCTCCCTCACACTGTCACCACCCATCTCCCCCACACTGTCACCACCCATCTCCCTCACACTGTCACCACCCATCTCCCTCACACTGTCACCACCCATCTCCCCCACACTGTCACCACCCATCTCCCTCACACTGTCACCACCCATCTCCCTCACACTGTCACCACCCATCTCCCCCACACTGTCACCACCCATCTCCTCCACACTGTCACCACCCATCTCCCCCACACTGTCACCACCCATCTCCCTCACACTGTCACCACCCATCTCCCCCACACTGTCACCACCCATCTCCCTCACACTGTCACCACCCATCTCCCCCACACTGTCACCACCCATCTCCCTCACACTGTCACCACCCATCTCCCTCACACTGTCACCACCCATCTCCCCCACACTGTCACCACCCATCTCCCTCACACTGTCACCACCCATCTCCCTCACACTGTCACCACCCATCTCCACCACACTGTCACCACCCATCTCCCCCACACTGTCACCACCCATCTCCCTCACACTGTCACCACCCATCTCCCCCACACTGTCACCACCCATCTCCCTCACACTGTCACCACCCATCTCCCTCACACTGTCACCACCCATCTCCCCCACACTGTCACCACCCATCTCCCTCACACTGTCACCACCCATCTCCCTCACACTGTCACCACCCATCTCCCCCACACTGTCACCACCCATCTCCTCCACACTGTCACCACCCATCTCCCCCACACTGTCACCACCCATCTCCCTCACACTGTCACCACCCATCTCCCCCACACTGTCACCACCCATCTCCCTCACACTGTCACCACCCATCTCCCCCACACTGTCACCACCCATCTCCCTCACACTGTCACCACCCATCTCCCTCACACTGTCACCACCCATCTCCCCCACACTGTCACCACCCATCTCCCTCACACTGTCACCACCCATCTCCCTCACACTGTCACCACCCACCTCCCTCACACTGTCACCACCCATCTCCTCCACACTGTCACCACCCATCTCCTCCACACTGTCACCACCCATCTCCTCCACACTGTCACCACCCATCTCCCCCACACTGTCACCACCCATCTCCCTCACACTGTCACCACCCATCTCCCTCACACTGTCACCACCCATCTCCCTCACACTGTCACCACCAATCTCCCTCACACTGTCACCACCCATCTCCCTCACACTGTCACCACCCATCTCCACCACACTAGAGCCGCCTTTCCCCTTATTCAATAGAACAGAGGGGAAAGCTGAAATTAGTTTAAACAAAAATGAGATAGAAGGGGATGGAGAAAGAGAGCATGGGATGAAGGCAAGGGAAGGGAGAAGGGCAAGAGGAAAAGTGATGAAGGATGGTGGAGGATGAAGGGGAGGAAGAAAGGGGAGGAAGAAAGGGGAAGAAGAAAGGTGAAGAGGAGGAGGAGGAGGAGGAAGCTTCAAGAAGCTCACCTTCCTGCTAGTATGGAACACAAAACCTTAAGAGGAAATATACACACATAGACAGCTAAACAAAATAGATGTTTACAGCAGAGGTAATAAGTTAAAAAAAAACAGGTCCCATTCCTTATCCTTTACCCCCCCCCCCCACACTTTCCCTTCTTCACCTTTCCCTTCACCTCCCACAAACAATTTTCCTTCCTCACACTTGTCTCATCCCTCCCCCTCCCTCCCCCACCCTTCCTCTGCCTTGATCGTTGTGGCCTTTTCAGGTTTCCCCGTTCTCCTTTTTTCAGACAAGGGTTCGAGGTGCTGAAATGTTAGTAAATAATGCTGAATAAATAATGGTTTCATCTGACCCATTGGTCTCCGGGTGGTGGGAGACGCGGAGATGGGAGTGGGAGGAGCAAAACGAGCAGGAGAAAGGAAGAGGAAAGTTCAAATATATTGAATTATCACGAATGGAAGAGCCAAACAAAGCAGCCGAAGATTGCGAAGTAGACATCGGAAAAGAGAGAGAAGTTGGCGTAGTTAAGTAGCCGGTAGATGGGCTCTCCTTGTTAATGTCCAAAAGACGTCAAGAGAGATTATCTTGGAGATGAGATGAAGAATGTGCAACGCTGAAGCGGATAAAGGAGCTCAGAAGCAAGAAATGTGCTCAGGAGGCAAGCAGCTCAGCGAACAAGGAGCTCAATCGACACGGAGCTCAGTTGCAAAGATTTCCGTGGCCCAGAAACTCAGTGAGCAAAGGAGCTCTGAGAGAAGAGGAGCTCCACTTGTCAATACTTCGAGAGAGCCAAGAGAGGAAGTCTTGAGTGAGGATCAACACATAGAAGAAACCCCGCTCTACAAACCCAAGATAAATGGGGT
>WNGS01024574.1:7367-20922 GCA_020271785.1 Procambarus virginalis | reverse complement strand
CAAACACAACTTGTGCTGTTATTGGTCCCACCAGATATAAGGACCTGCATAATTAATTAATGGTGCTAGGTTGTTCAATATTTAGTACAACACTAGGCTATGGTAAATAAATGGGACTAGGTTGATCAGTATTTAGTTCAACACTAGTCAATAGTAACATCCTTCCCTAAAGAGAGTTGGATCTAGCTACTAGAATATTGTGCAATAGACACAAAGTGCAATATATTTTAATTGGAGTTTAGTATATATTTTAAATACTTCTCTTCTTAGATAAATTATATACACAATTGTTGTTGGTAGCTCTCATTAGCCACTGGTGTTATTTGGTAGTAATAATTATTTTATAGTGACCTTTCGCGAAATTAAACACCACAATCTAGTAGATAACTCTGTAAAAATAAAGCCACAATTTGGTTTTATTTAATTTATGTGATAAAAACTCCATGGATATCACACTCCACGAATTTGGTGGATAAGCTCCAGGAAACGGCTGTGAGTCTAGGCTACTGACGAGTTTGTGACTGGCGATATATGTTTAATATATTATTGATTTATTGCACTGGTTTATTTGATTTATTGGACCAGTGTGATCTAGGATCATTAAGTATCCATCTAGGTTCAAAGGACTGTAAATTATATTTGTTGTTCAAGATCCAATAATTTCTGTATTTGATGAACCAGTGTAGCATTTCTGGTTCATCCAGTGCGAAGGACCATAAATTATTTGGGGGAAATCTACCTGTAATTGATTTGAATAATAATTAAAAAAATAAATAATTGTATATATTACATTTCAGCAGAGTGCATTTATAACTTTTTTAACCATTAAACTTCCTTTCACACATTTGGGGGGTTTTATATTTAAATCTTGCCATAATTAAACGGTAGACTTAATCAATAACCGCTGGGAGGCGCTTGCCTTAAGGCAATAGCCTTCAACACCACCAGGTGCAAGAATTATATAATTAAAAATTTGTTTCATCGTATAAAAATGTTCATTTGTGTTCCCTGATCATGGGAAAATAAAAAACAAATCGTAGGTGACATTTTGGCTGCAATAAAGCGGGAAAGTCTGGCAAAATTGAAGCGTTGACAGAGTAAGCGTCCTCTGACAGTCTTCTCCACCTCGCGGCAGGCAGTAGTTGCCACAAAGACATTATTACCTAATTATTTCAATGTCTCTGATTTTTTCTCAGTTTTTTTTTGGCAGTAATATAATTCAATAGTGTGTAATGTGTTATATGTATATAATAAAATGTATAAACCAAATGTACTACTAATCTGGTATGGTGTCCAAACAATATAGTGGCCACCAATACCACAGCCAGCAGACCATGCTACCTCACTCACCAAAAATCCTCCTCCCACTATACTGTTTGTGCTGTTAATGCGCTATATACACACATACACGTTATATATACATATCTACATGTTTTATTCAACATAATTGTACAACAAAGCTGGTATGGTGTCCAATCAACATAGTGGCCACAAGAATCTGCATGACAAGTGACACAGCAGACGACAGTCTCACTCCCTCCCACACTAACACCTCCCTCACCAAAATGTCTCCTCCCAGCATATCCTTTTACTGTTATTATACACTATATATATACAGGTTATAAATAGGTATATACATTTGTGTTCACCATAGCGAACCACAAAACTGGAATGGTGAGTCCAAACAACAAAGAGTGAACTGCCACTCCCAACCAGCAGACACCATCTCCCTCACTCCTTCAACACCTTATTCGCCAGCATTCCTCCTCCCACAATACTGTTTGCGCATTAATTAAACTATATATACACGTTTTATATAAGTATTGTTATGATCTCAGCCTGCAGGAGAAACGAGTCTCCCCTTTGAGAGTTATTCAGCAAGCCTGACCTAACTGGAAGGTCCAGGAAGTATGGATGTGATAACACAGATGTAAGATAGTTTGTTGGATTTAAATAACAGTTTGAGATTATGGGCAATGAACAAGAAAACAGATAAATGACTGGTTAGGAGATGTGGACAATTTGCTGGAGGCGTGAGGCTCACTTCTGGAGGGCCTTGACCTCACTTGAGGCCAGACATCGCAGAGGGAAAGCCGCGCTCCGTTGTGCTCCCGTCAGAAGAGAACCCCTAGTGATATATCTCCAAGAGAAGAGAAGTGTGCAGACGTTCCAGCTGTGGAATCGAGCTGGAAACGTTGTGGTCTCAAGTCCTGGACGGCGAGGAGTGTGTATTAAGCCGCCCAGAGACATTTTCATGGGCTGTGGAAGCGCCCTGGTCAGATGCCGTCAGAGGAAGGAGCACCCTTGACCAGACAATCTGTGGTAAGCACGATTTAATGCAGTTCATAGTGATTACTTGTAATTGGTCGTGTGCCCAGCGACAGTAGCAATGTTTATTGTTAAACCAGACATGTTTTGGTAAGGCAGAAATCCTAAAATAAGAGAGTGGAGTGGGAGGAGCGCGGAGCGACATCCGTCTCTCTGGGCGCTGGCAGGCGACTGAGAGCTCCTGGCGGCGGAGGACCCTCCCAGAGTGTGGAGGACGGCCCGGCGAGGTGGAGCATGGACCCGCCCCAACGGGGAGTCCACTCTCACCATATGTAGAAGACAGATAGAGGTTGGAGGCAAAGATATTGCATGATTAATTTTGTTTATGTGTTAAAGGGGAAACATTTTATTGGAGTGTAAATGGGTTGCAGGTTTGTCTTTGGGGAAGACGTTGCTGAGAACTTCGAAGCCAGCACAGAAGGAGTAGTTGATGAGACTCCAAGGCAGTGGAGGAGAGGACCTCGAGCTGTGAGGAGGAGTGTCACGTGCTTCTGTAGAGGTGGTGAAGTGCCACAGTTGTTCGAGGAAACTTTATGGTGCAGCAGCCAGGAGAGCTGTGGAGGACCCTAGTAGGAGTAGAGAAGCACCATAATTGTTCAAGGAAACTTCATGGTAGCAGCCTGGAGGAGCTGCAGAGGATCCTGGTGGTTACGCCCGGAAGAACCTGAAGATGTTAGGGTAGTGAACTTCCAGATGCGGAAGGGGGAGTTCTAAATGATTACTTGTAAAGAGGTGATAGAGTGTTTGTCATTAGCGTGCAAGACACAGTGAGAGGTGAGTGATCGTTTGTCATTTTTGTACCACAAAGTGTTTATACTGAAGTTTAGGGTTACAGTCGTAGGCAGGATTGCCTACAGATATATGTATTCTAGGACTGATAGAATGAGCGATTGATTCGTTGAGTGGCACGGAACATTTATATTGATATATATATATGTATGTTATTGCATTCATATGCTGATTTGCCTTATACATGTTTATAGATATATATATATATATATGTGTATATTCTCTTGCTGAAAGTGCAACATTATATTGTAAGACTTGATCTACTTGAGGAGGTTGGTAATATTAGGTAATACCAGGAGATAGGATACCACTTGACAAGCTGATGATAAGAGTTCTGATGGTGTTGGAGTGCAACCTGACTGTAATAGTGTAGAGTATAGGATTCATTATTATTATTATATGTGTGTATTGTGTACGTGCTTCATCCAGTAAAGGTATTCAAATTTGCTGGTGTTTGCCCTTGTCCTAGTGAGGCTTCCCAGGAAATAGTACAGAAGGAGGGAGAGAGAGAAACAGGAACCACTGCTGTGGACGGGGTAGGACGGAAATCTAGTGAGTCAAAGGGGATCGAGGAGATCATATCCCATAAGGAGAGAGTAGGGAGTCACAGCGGCTCGAGTGGGTGTGTGCATATGACAACGAGGCTGAGTGTTGGATCCGCATCCCCTAAACGTGTGACGTTGAGCCCCTCTCCAAGAGCCAGAAGCGCCTAGTGAGATCTCCTAGTGAAATATAAGCACTCTATCGAGTTGTGGGTTGGGTGGTCCGTCAGTGATAACACCACCAATCCACTACTACCACGACAAAATTGGGGGCCTGTCCGGGATAGTGAACTGACACACTCACACCTTGTCAGAGAGGGGATTTGTACACCCCTTGTTGAAATAGATACACTGTGTGACCGCAGGTGTATATTCTCTCTCTTGGGAAGACTCAACGGACAAGATGGATAAGGTGCAAGCATTTGTGGAATCAGGCAAGCTTGAGGACTTGGAAGGTTGCACGAGGGATCAGTTAAAACAAATAGCAGAATAATGCGGCTTTAGGTTGAAAGCATCTAATGTGGCTGGGATGAAGGATGAGATCCTTAGGCAGTTAAGAGCCAAAAGCGAAGCGGCAGAGCAAGGAGCCCAGAAAGGAGATGAAAGTGGAAAGGAGGATGATGGGCAGGATGAAGTGAGATCCCAGGGATCGAGTAGGAGCAGTAAGAGTAGCCGCAGTACAAAACGCAGGAGAGGGAAAGAGAGCAAAAGGCCATCAGTGAAATAGAGAGAAACCCGAAATATTTTTTCTCCTATGCAAAATCAAGATAAAAAACCACATCTAGTATCGGGCCCCTGCGAAAGGAAGATGGAACTTTCACCGATGACAACAAAGAAATGAGCGAGCTACTGAGGAAGCAATACGACTCTGTCTTCAGCGAGCCATTAAACGCACTAAAGATCGATAACCCAAATGAATTTTTCATGGATATGATACCAACATCAAATCATATATCAGACGTCACCCTATCCCCACTGGATTTTGAAGAAGCCATAAACAGTATGCCTATGCACTCCGCACCAGGCCCGGATTCTTGGAACTCCATATTCATCAAGAACTGTAAAAAACCACTATCGCAGGCCCTTCACATTCTGTGGAGACAAAGCCTAGATACTGGCGTTATTCCTGATATACTAAAAACAGCAGAGATAGCACCACTTCATAAAGGAGGAAATAAGGCAGAGGCAAAAAATTACAGACCGATAGCACTAACATCGCACATCATAAAAATTTTTGAGAGAGTGCTAAGAAGTAAGATCACAAAATACATGGAATCACAGCATCTCCATAACCCCGGACAACATGGTTTCAGAACAGGGCGCTCTTGCCTGTCGCAGTTGCTGGACCACTATGATATGGCATTAGATGCTATGGAAGACAAACAAAACGCTGATGTAATTTACACAGATTTCGCAAAAGCTTTTGATAAATGTGACCATGGTGTTATTGCCCATAAAATGCGCTCAAAAGGAATTACCGGAAAAGTAGGCAGATGGATCTACAATTTCCTGACCAACAGAACCCAATGTGTAATAGTCAACAAAATAAAATCCAACCCGTCAACCGTTAAGAGCTCAGTCCCCCAGGGTACTGTGCTTGCTCCAGTACTTTTTCTCATCCTCATATCGGACATAGACAAGAGCACAACCTATAGCACTGTATCATCCTTTGCAGATGACACTAGGATCTTCATGAGAGTAGGCAACATAGAGGACACGGCGAACCTCCAGTCAGATGTAGATCAGGTCTTTCTATGGGCTACAGAAAATAATATGGTGTTTAACGAAGACAAGTTCCAGCTCATGCGCTATGGAAAAAATGAAAATATAAAAACGGAAACCACGTACAAAACTCAGGCAAATCATAACATAGAACGAAAAGGCAATGTAAAGGATCTGGGTGTACTCATGTCGGAAGACCTTACCTTTAAAGAACACAATAAAGTAGCCGTCACAACTGCAAGAAAAATGACAGGTTGGATAACAAGAACTTTTCACACTAGAGATGCTATACCGATGATGACACTTTTCAAAACGCTTGTGCTCTCTAGAGTGGAGTACTGCTGCACAATGACAGCCCCTTTCACTGCTGGTGAAATTGCTGACCTGGAGAGCGTGCAGAGATCCTTTACTGCTAGAATCCACTCGGTAAAACATCTAAACTATTGGGACCGACTAAAGAGCCTAAATCTGTATTCCCTTGAGCGCAGGCGGGAGAGATACATAATAATTTACACGTGGAAAATATTAGAGGGGCTGGTCCCAAACCTGCACACAGAAATAACATCACATGAGACCAGAAGACATGGCAGGATGTGCAGAATACCCCCGTTGAAAAGCAGAGGTGCAACTGGTACTCTGAGAGAGAACTCTATCAACATCAGAGGCCCGAGACTGTTCAACACGCTTCCACTACACATAAGGGACATAACTGGCAAACCCCTCACAGTGTTCAAGAGAGAACTGGATAAGCACCTCCAAAGGATACCTGATCAACCAGGCTGTGACTCATACGTCAGGCTGCGAGCAGCCGCGTCCAACAGCCTGGTTGATCAGTCCAGCAACCAGGAGGCCTGGTCGATGACCGGGCCGCGGGGACGATAAGCCCCGGAAGCACCTCAAGGTAAGGTAAGGTAAGGCAGTAGCAGGAGTAGCCGAAATAGGAGCTTGGAGAGATTCCAATTAGAGCTCCAGATGCAGCGTGAGGACAAGGAGAGACAGTTCCAGCTGGAAAAGATGAAATTAGAACTCCAGATGAAAAATGAAGCCAAGAAAGAAAAAGAGAAAGCCAGGCTGGAAGTTGAAAAAGAGAAAACCAGAGTAAGGGAACTGGAGTTGGAACATTAAAAAAAAGGAGAGAACAAAACAAATGCAAATAGAAGTGAATAGAACCTTGGGTGAGCAAAGGATCGAACATGGGTTGCCAGAGAGCACCACCCAGGTATCACACTCACCAGATGTTAGGGTTAGGGAGAAGGACATTCCTTTGTTTGTTTCAGAAGAGGCAGAGAGCTTTTTCGAGCACTTTGAAAAGGTGGCCAGCATCAAGGAATGGCCACAGGAGGAATGGGCCCAGCTGGTCCAGTTAAGACTGACCGGTGCAGCCAGAGAGGCATATACCCAATTGTCACTAGAAGAGTGCCAGGATTATGCCACAGTAAAGAGCAGCATATTGCGCTCGTTTCAGTTAACCCCAGAAGCTTATAGGAAAGCGCTTCAGAGAGATGATCAAAGTGGGAGCATGTACGTTTGCTGAGACAGCAAGGGATCTGGAGAGACGATTCCAGAAGTGGATTGAGGCTGCTGGAGTTGGATCTTACGCTGACCTGAAGCAATTGAGGGTCATGGAGAAGTTCTTGGGGATGATGCATCCCGAAACAAAGTTCAAGATCCAAGAAGCAGGGATAAAGGAGGTGAGAGATGCCGCAGATAGGGCGGACATGATTACGGAAGCATACAAGAGCTTGAGGGAGAACAGAGTGAAGAATGAGGAGAGACGCAGGAATGACAGATCCAGTGGAGTCTGGGGAGGAAGAAATTATGAAAGACCCAGAAGAGTCTGGGGTGAGAAGAATTTTGATAAATGGGCGGAGAAACGTAAGTACCCTAAAACTCAGAAGAGTAGGTCGCGCACTTCGTCTGAAAGTGAAGATCAAGGAGCTAAACGAGAAACAAATCATTATCCAGGAAATCAAGAGTCCAGTAAAGCCCCACAGAGTGCAGGTAGTGTACCTGGCCCGAGGAACTCTCATTCGAGTGGACAAAGTCAGAACCACTCTGGTACATATAGGAGAGACTTTTCCCAGGTGAGGTGTTACAACTGTAACGGATTGGGTCACGTGATGCGAGACTGTCGGCAGGGCAAGAGAGTTGTGACCCTGGCCATGTGTGACCCCCGAAGTAAATATACTAATGTGTTCCGAGACAAACCACAGAAGATAAACATAGTGAACGAGAGGTATAGGCCGTTCATAAGTAAAGGTTGGATCAGTATAGGAGGCCAACCTGGGGTAGAAGTTGGTATCTTAAGAGATACCGGAGCTAATCAGAGCTTGGTTGCGAGAAGCCTGATTGGGAATGATCGACGGTTAGCTGGCAGGAGAAAGATGAAAGTATATGGGTTATTGTCTGAGAGTGACATGCCCGTTTGTACTGTCCAGCTGAGGTCGGAATATGTGTCGGCGGAGGTGATGTTGGGAGTGTGCCCCAACATACCTGTTCCAGGAGTCCAAGTGATCCTGGGGAATGACTTGTGCGGGACAAAGGTGTTGCCAAGAGTCATAGCGGAGACTGTGCCAGAGGAGTGCCCAGAATGCCACGGCACGGGTGGAACACCAGAGAGTGTAAACCTGACTGACATCCGAGGAGATGAGTCAGGAGACCGCCAAGCCATTGAGTACCCTGTCTCGGTAGTGATGAAGGCAGAGGTGGCCGACGAGGAAGACACTGGAGAAGATGAAACAGTGTCTATTCAGCTGGTAGAAGATATCGACGTGGATATAGCGTGGCTGTTTGATGAAGGTCCAGCTCAGGAAGATGAAGTCTCAGTGAGGCCAAAAGTGAAGATGGCCCAGCCAAAGAAGAATCATGTGAAGAGAGCGAACCTGAGTAGACCCCAGCCTGCTGAAATTAAGGGTCGGAAGGTGAATGCAACTGTGCTGAGCAGAAGTGAGGAAGGATGTGGACATACTGAGGACGGGAGTAGAGCGTCAAGTTGTCCACGAGCACAGAGGCATTTGGATAGTAGAGTTAAGCTGTTTGAGATGTCAGGAGTTGACATGTTTTGCAGAAAACGTGGAGGCGAGATAGTGAAGAAGAGTAATAGCCGAGAAAATGGAAGGAGAAGAGACAGTATGTGTGGAGAGATGCTTACAAGCGCTCTAGGAGAGGTAAAGCGACATGTACGGCCGAGTGCTGTTGGATGTAGTACAGTGCTCGGAGAAACTTTTAGGGAACAAAGAAGAGTTGAAGGAGAAGAAATGGAGTTGTATATAGGTGAGAAATGTGGGAAGAGGATGATGATACAAGCATGGAGGAATAGAAGAAAGCCGAGGACTCGATGGAAGTCAAACAGGATGAAGTCTCGGATAAATGAGGAGACGAAAGTGAGGATCGTCGGTGAAGACGATGGAGTGAAGTATGATGGCAGGAGACGAAAGTATAATGACAGTAGATGGAAGTGTGAAGACGACAGAGGAGGTACAGACAGTAGATGTCTGACTCTGGACGTGAAGAGAAGAAGACGAGGAAACGGAGGGTGGAAACAATAAGTAGAGTGGACCGATGGAGTGCGGGCGTCCAAGGAGGACAGCCTAGCCAAGAGGAGTCAGAGAAGTCAAATCGTTTGCGAGAAGATCATGTTTCTGGCGAGTTGTGAGCCAGATGTGACCAGGTGCAACGAAGTAGTTGTATGCTCCTAAGGGAGTACGTAAGCAGATCAACCGGTTGAACCAATCAGTTGGAGAACGAGACAATGTAGTGGCTGATGCGTTATCTCGAGCCTAGCCACTAGAATAACTCTCAAAAATAAGGGGAGGGGAGTGTTATGATCTCAGCCTGCAGGAGAAACGAGTCTCCCCCTTTGAGAGTTATTCAGCAAGCCTGACCTAACTGGAAGGTCCAGGAAGTATGGATGTGATAACACAGATGTAAGATAGTTTGTTGGATTTAAATAACAGTTTGAGATTATGGGCAATGAACAAGAAAACAGATAAATGACTGGTTAGGAGATGTGGACAATTTGCTGGCCCTCCAACGTGAGGCTCACTTCTGGAGGGCCTTGACCTCACTTGAGGCCAGGCATCGCAGGGGGAAAGCCGCGCTCCGTTGTGCTCCCGTCAGAAGGGAACCCCTAGTGATATATCTCCAAGAGAAGAGAAGTGTGCAGACGTTCCAGCTGTGGAATCGAGCTGGAAACGTTGTGGTCCCAAGTCCTGGACGGCGAGGAGTGCGTATTAAGCCGCCCAGAGACATTTTCGTGGGCTGTGGAAGCGCCCTGGTCAGATGCTGTCAGAGGAAGGAGCGCCCTCGACCAGAAAATCTGTGGTAAGCACAATTTAAACCAGTTCATAGTGATTACTTGTAATTGGTCGTGTGCCCAGCGACAGTAGCAATGTTTATTGTTAAGCCCGATATGTTTTGGTAAGGCAGAAATCCTAAAATAAGAGAGTGGAGTGGGAGGAGCGCGGAGCGACATCCATCTCCTCTGGGCGCTGGCAGGCAACTGAGGGCTCCTGGCGGCGGAGGACCCTCCCAGAGTGTGGAGGACCGCCCGGCGAGGTGGAGCATGGACCCGCCCCAACGGGGGAGTCCACTCTCACCATATGTAGAAGACAGATAGAGGTTGGAGGCAAAGATATTGCGTGATTAATTTTGTTTATGTGTTAAAGGGGAAACATTTTATTGGAGTGTAAATGGGTTGCAGGTTTGTCTTTGGGGAAGAAGTTGCTGAGAACTTCGAAGCCAGAACAGAAGGAGTAGTTGATGAGACTCCAAGGCAGTGGAAGAGAGGACCTCGAGCTGTGAAAAGGAGCAGTGAGGAGGAGTGTCACGTGCTTCTGTAGAGGTGGTGAAGTGCCACAGTTATTCGAGGAAACTTTATGGTGCAGCAGCCAGGAGAGCTGTGGAGGACCCTAGTAGGAGTAGAGAAGCACCATAGTTGTTCAAGGAAACTTCATGGTAGCAGCCTGGAGGAGCTGCAGAGGATCCTGGTGGTTACGCCCGGAAGAACCTGAAGATGTTAGGGTAGTGAACTTCCAGATGCGGTACAAAGTGTTTATACCGAAGTTTAGGGTTACAGTCGTAGGCAGGATTGCCTACAGATATATGTATTCTAGGACTGATAGAATGATCGATTGATTCGTTGAGTGGCACGGACATTTATATTGATATATATATATATATATATATATATATATATATATATATATATATATATATATATATATATATATATATATATATATATATATATATGTATGTTATTGCATTCATATGCTGATTTGCCTTATACATGTATATATATATATATATATATATATATATATATATATATATATATATATATATATATATATATATATATATATATATATATATATATATATATATATATATATATATATATATATATATGTGTGTATATTCTCTTGCTGAAAGTGCAACATTATATTGTAAGACTTGATCTACTTGAGGAGGTTGGTAATATTAGGTAATACCAGGAGATAGGATACCACTTGACAAGCTGATGATAAGAGTTCTGATGGTGTTGGAGTGCAACCTGACTGTAATAGTGTAGAGTATAGGATTCATTATTATTATTATATGTGTGTATTGTGTAAGTGCTTCGTCCAGTAAAGGTATTCAAATTTGCTGGTGTTTGCCCTTGTCCTAGTGAGGCTTCCCAGGAAATAGTACAGAAGGAGGGAGAGAGAGAAACAGGAACCACTGCCGTGGATAGGGTAGGACGGAAATCTAGTGAGTCAAAGGGGATCGAAGAGATCATATCCCATAAGGAGAGAGTGGGGAGTCACAGCGGCTCGAGTGGGTGTGTGCACGTGACAACGAGGCTGAGTGTTGGATCCACATCCCCTAAACGTGTGACGTTGAGCCCCTCTCCAAGAGCCAGAAGCGCCTAGTGAGATCTCCTAGTGAAATATAAGCACTCTATCGAGTTGTGGGTTGGGTGGTCCATCAGCGATAACACCACCAATCCACTACTACCACGACAGTATCTTAATCTTTTATACACCATAATTGTACAACTAAGCTGGTATGGTGTCCAAACAGCATAGTGGCCACAATACATGGCATGACATGTCACACACCAGCCAGCAGACGACAGTCTCACTCCCTTCTTCACCAAAATGGCTCCTCCCAACATACTCCTTTTGCTGTTATTACACTATATATACACGTTATATAAAAATATCTACTTTTGTGTTTCACCATAGCGATCCACTAAGCTGGTATGGTGAGTCAAGACAACAACAGGTCACCACAGGTCACGAGGCCGATGTTTACATATTTGTATCAAGGTATAATTGGGCTATAGAGAACAGTGATACAGTAAATTAGTGAACGGTAGTACAACAGGCGAAAGGATACAGCATATTGAAACAACCACCACACCGATCCACTGGCACTCAGTGGAAGAGTGGGGACTCCACGCCATGTGGAGAGACGACGATTCCACCGAGGTCCACGACACATAAGGACATCATTATAAACTCACCTGGTTGTGTGAGCGGGACGGTTTTGACCGTGAGTACTGCCTGCTCCTGTCAGTTTAACTGATGTACAGTAAAGTGAATTATAAGAGAAATCTTGTTCAGTTTATCATATATATTTAGACTCACAAAGTGGCTCATTCCGGGTGGAAGTGTGACACATAAGGGGACCCTCGTGACACTCACACTCACCAAAGCCAACACACACAAGCAAACCACACACACAGCAAACACACACATACACACACACGTAAAGGGATGGTAAATCAAAAACGAAACGGTTTTTACTTATGTGAAACATCACGCCAGTCACAAGATAACCCCCCCCCACCCCCCTCTTTCCCACCCCAACTTACCCAAAACATACCCTGCATGGGAACTGGCTAGGTAGCGGCCTTTGACACTTTGTGACAACTGTTGGACAACTGACCTTACCTCCAGTCTCTCACCCTCCTCCTCCTCCCTCTCCCCCATTAAGCATACGTAAATAGATCTCTTCTGTTCCTCTCCCCTCCTCCCAATATCTCTTCCCCTAACCTCCCCATACACACACTCCAGTGTTTGTGGTTTTGTGTGTACAGTGTTTTTAGTATAACAAGTAGTCTTCGATACTAGCTAAAGTTTCGTGCCACCTCCATGGGGTATTCCTTGATTTCACATTTATCTCTCCATGATTTAGTGTTCCCCATGTCGCACTTCGCTCTTCATTCTGTGGGACTGTTGTTGCTGCCTTCTGCATTTCATCTATGCATGCCTTGTTGTTGTCATCATACTCCTGGCCTGTCTCTTCTAACTCCGTTTGGCGTGGGGGTTGTAGATTACCAAGTTCACAATCTTCCTCCCATCTACTGTCTAGATTCCATGTATGAAGCTTGTGCGCTCATTGGTAACCCGAATTTCCCAGTCTTCAAACTTCCATTTCCGCTTTATTAGAGTGCAACTCCTCCCATCCCTGTCTCTGTGTCCTCTCTTTTCTCATCACCTGGTACCCCTCAGGAAGATGCATCTGAGATACATGTCATTAATTTTAGTTTCCACAATTGCAGCTTTGTCAGGATCTCCTCACTACTCTTTCATTTTTCTCTTCTCTTTATTAGATACCCCATCAGCATTGGTATACCAAACCTTGAAACTCTTCATGGAAATTCTTGTACCAGGGTTACCCCTTTCTCTGGGGGTCTGGGGGGATCTGGGGGGTGTGTGGGGGTGACTGGGGCGGGGGGACCTGGGGATTTGGGGGGTGTCTGGGGGATGACTGGGGGCGGGGAGGATCCGGGGGGTGTCGGGGGGATCCGGGGGGTGTCTGGGGGGTCCGGGGGTGTATGGGGGTGAAAGAGGCGGGAGGGGTGCTTGGGGGGTTAATGGGGGCTGGGCTTCTAGGAAGGTAGGTAGGAGGGTTTGGGGTAGGGCCTGGGTAGGTGGTCTGGGGTAGGAAGGTGTGTGTGTGTGTGTGTGTGTGTGTGTGTGTGTGTGTGTGTGTGTGGTGTGTGGTGTGTGTGTGTGTGTGTGTGTTGATGTGTGTGTGTGTGTGTGTGTGTGTGTGTGTGTGTGTTTGTGTGTGGGGTGGATGGTGTATGGTGGTGGGGGGATTGGCAGTGTGATCTTTTGACTCTAAGGTGACAGAAGCTAGTACCTACATGAGCCGTATACGTCAAGATTCTTTACTTC
>WNGS01024571.1:0-11284 GCA_020271785.1 Procambarus virginalis | reverse complement strand
AAAGCGGGGCAGCCCCGGGGCATCCGGGTGAGCAACCAACCTAGCGCGTTGCAACAGACGAAACCTAGAACTGCAACGCACGCGCCACCTGTACCCGAAGAGAATCATCAGAGGATTGGGTAAATTGAGTCACAAGAAAGCAGCAACACTCACAGGACTCAGGGTCGAAAGTATCACCGACCCAACAGGCAGCATGGCAGAGGCAAAAACAATGAGGGTCACCCTGAGACAAAGGACCGAGCAACCCTCAAACTCGCACACAGCGAGTGGGGACTCCGGGGTCACATCCATCGGACCCACGCGCCCCCTAGGGGATTCCCAGGGTCCTGAGCGTTACTTTAAGAGGACTCGCACTCAGGTAGTCCCAGGCAGGGAGCTGCTAACCGGCGCCCAAAACTACCAATCAAACTTCTAAAGCTGTACCCCAGGGACGTGTACACTCACGGGGACCTAGCAGGGGGCGCCATCGAGTATAACCGTGAAAGGGTTAGAACTAAGGAATGAATATGAGAGAACCCCCCCACCAGGCAAAAAAAAAAAAGAAAAACAAAACCCGCAAGAGGACAGCGAGCCCCAGGGAACAGAGCCGGCCGCTATGTCGGGAATACAAGCTGTGCAGCACCCTGCGCCCCTACCAGTGCAAACTGCCTCTTACCTGCCAGAAACAAGGGAGAACGAACACCCAAGAGCCCAACAGGCGGCCGAAAAACCCGAAAAAGGTAAAACGGACCAGCAGAGGCAGATCCCAAGGAGCCTGTGGAAGGTGGCCCCAAGCCCCAAGGGTAGTACTTACAGGGCACCTAGGGAAGGAAACCCTAGGCGCATGCAGCCCGAGTACCAAAAATTACTCCTGGCTCTCGCACCCAGAAAACAAACACCACACGCAAGCACAGTGTTGTAGCGAACACCGGAGCCAGAGCACACGACCTTCGCCTATAGCATCAGCCTCAAGAACTGAGGTGTGGGTAGCCGGCGCGGAGGGTCTGGGGCTCCCCCTTCCCCCTCCCGGGGAGGGGGAAGCTGCGCAGACAGCGGTGTGCAGCAGCGTGTGACGTCACACTAGTTTGCTCGTTTTTCTTTGGGAGTTCTATCCACTAGTTCGGCTTTTGGTAGCAATTTTAACCAGAATAGGGGTTTGTTTTGGGGCGCTTACCTTTTTGGGTGCCTGTCCCGGTCGATGGCAGACATAGAATGCTTCCAACCACACGGGGGCTTCTATAGGCCATTGCTCCCCTTGCCTCTCTGGGGGCTCGGTTCTGGCCGTGGTTCCCGGTAGGCCTAAGAACTCCATACACATGACTGATGCCAAAGTCTGACATTAGCATATCAGCCTGGGATAGCTCCGGGGAGCCGACGGGGCTCCCCCAGAAATGCTCCTATTGTTAAGAAACACTTTTTTAAAGAGTACGTATTTTGTAATGAGCAGCTCTGGAAATCAGTTGATTGCAGATAATGCTACATAATACACTTAATGTGTGTATGTTACCACAAGTGAGGTATATAATGATATTTATGAGTAAGATGTAATTGTGTCTTTGACACTGATAAAATAAGTACTGTGGTTTTATATATTGATAATTAGCTAAAAATATATACTGTACAAGTAAATAAATTATTTTACCTTGCACCTAGATCCACCAAGCCTGTATGGTGTGCGTTTCAGTACTTCGGAAGTCTGGAACGATCTGGAATCTCTTATCTGCAATGAAACAATACATATTATTGCACTTACCAAAAAATGGATGAATGTAGAAAATAGAGAACTATTAGCTGAATATGAAATAAATGGATTTAATCTATTTCACACAGATAGATATATTAGACAAGGAGAGGGAGTAGCCATGTATGTTAGGTAATATTTGAAATGTAGTCTCGAAAAGACTACATTTCAACAGAAACGTGCCACACCAGTCACAAGACTGAACCTCATCGAGGCCAAACGTCTAAATGAGAGCATGAACGAGTAAGAAATAATTTTTTAACACCAGGCATCATACACACAATGAATGCACCTGCAGACACACAACGAGCACTATCAACATAGCAAAGATTAGTCCATAAACAAAAAATCATTAAATATGATTGACAATGAGATGAAATAATGCATAGTATGTCAATTTTGTGAATTTTTTTCATTACTGAACTAGGTTTTCAATGCTTACATTTGTTATTCTTGGCATTCTTTGCTTCATATCTGAAGCTTCGTTTTAAGTTTCCACTTCAGACGTGTCTTCCGCAGCTATGCATCTCCGGTTTACAGTATCAAAATCATCTGTAATAACTGAATGTAATTAATAATATATCAATGAGATATATATTTTTCATTACCTAGTAGTAGTGAACACTAAGAAATAACATAAATCAGCTTTCTAAAGAGATGTTAAATAATACAACACACATGATTTGGAACTTATAACTGGGTTAAATACTTTGCACATAAGTCTCATGGAGCCATTAGGAAACCCTGCTTGTGATTAAAATAGTATGCTGTTTTTATATACTGTATGTGCAGCACAGTACCTCGCCTTTCCATACACCAAAACTGGCCCTCACCTCTTAATACACCAGCACTGCCTCTCACCTCTCAATACACCAGCACTGCTCCTCACCTCTCAATACACCAGCACTGCCTCCACCTCTTAATACACCAGCACTGGCCCTCACCTCTCAATACACCAGCACTGCCCCTCACCTCTCAATACACCAGCACTGCCCCTCACCTCTCAATACACCAGCACTGCCCCTCGCCTCTCAATACACGAGCACTGCCCCTACGGGAGCTGGTCGGCCGAGCGGACAGCACGCTGGACTTGTGATCCTAGGTTCGATCCCAGGCGCCGGCGAGAAACAATGGGCAGTTTCTTTCACCCTATGCCCCTGTTACCTAGCAGTAAATAGGTACCTGGGTGTTAGTCAGCTGTCACGGGCTGCTTCCTGGGGGTGGAGGCCTGGTCAAGGACCGGGCCGCGAGGACACTAAAAAAAAGCCCCGAAATCATCTCAAGATAACCTCACCTCTTATTACACCAGCGCTGCCCCTCACCTCTCAATACACCACCACTCCCCCTCACCTCTCCATACACAAGTACTGCCTCTCACCTCTCAATACACCAGCACTGCCCCACACCTCGTAATACACCAGCGCTGCCCCTCACCTCTCAATACACCAGCGCTGCCCCTCACCTCTCAATACACCACCACTGCCCCTCACCTCTCTACACCACTGCCCCTCACCTCTCACACCACCACTGCCCCCACTCTCAATACACAGCGCTGCCCTCACCTCTCAATACACCACCACTGCCCCTCACCTCTCAATACACCAAATGCCCTAGCCTCTCAATACACCAGCATGGCCCTCAGCTCTCAATACACCAGCACTGGCCTCACCTCTCAATACACAGCACTGGCCCTCACCTCTCAATACACCAGCACTGGCCTCACCTCTCAATACACCAGCACTGGCCCTCACCTCTCAATACACCAGCACTGGCCCTCACCTCTCAATACACCAGCACTGGCCCTCACCTCTCAATACACCAGCACTGGCCCTCACCTCTCAATACACCAGCACTGGCCCTCACCTCTCAATACACCAGCACTGGCCCTCACCTCTCAATACACCAGCACTGGCCCTCACCTCTCAATACACCAGCACTGGCCCTCACCTCTCAATACACCAGCACTGGCCCTCACCTCTCAATACACCACACTGCCCCTACCTCTCATACACCACCACTGCCCCTCACCTCTCAATACACCAGCACTGGCCTCACCTCTCAATACACCAGCACGCCCTCACCTCTCAATACACAGCACTGGCCCTCACCTCTCAATACACCAGCACTGGCCCTCACCTCTCAATACACCAGCACTGGCCTCACCTCTCAATGCACCACCACTCCCTCACCTCTCAATACAACAGCTCTGCCCCTCACCTCTTAATACACCACCATCCCCCTCACCTCTCAATAACAGCACTGGCCCTCACCTCTCAATACACCGATCAGTATATACTCAATCAGTATAGTGTGGAGGAAGAGCTTGGACACGGGGGAGATACCAGATGCACTTAAAGTAGCAGACATAGCCCCTCTACACAAGGGAGGGAGCAAGCATGGCAAAGAATTATAGACCAGTTGCACTAACATCGCACATAATAAAAGTATTTGAGAGAGTGATTAGGAGTCAGGTCACCAATTCATGGAGACCAATGACCTTCACAACCCAGGCCAACATGGATTTCGAGCGGGAAGATCGTGCCTCTCACAGCTACTTGAGCACTACGATAAAGTCACTGAGGCATTAGAAGAAAAACAGAATGCTGATGTGATATACACGGACTTCGCAAAGGCTTTCGATAAATGTGACCATGGCGTGATAGCACACAAAATGAAGTCAATGGGAATAACGGTAAAGTAGGACGCTGGATACTCAGTTTTCTGTCAAACAGGACTCAGCGAGTAACGGTCAACCATATAAAATCTAGTCCAAGTGCAGTTAAAAGCTCTGTACCTCAGGGTACAGTCCTTGCACCGCTGCTTTTCCTATTCTCATATCAGATATAGACAAAAATACAAGTCACAGCTTCGTATCATCCTTTGCAGACGACACAAAAATCAGTATGAAAATTACCTCGGCTGAAGACATTGAAAAACTTCAAGCTGATATTAATAAAGTTTTCGACTGGGCATCAGAAAATAATATGATGTTTAACAGTGACAAATTCCAGGTACTCAGGTACGGTAAAAATGAGGACCTTAAACATAATACAGGGTACAAAACACAATCAAATGTGCCCATAGTAGGAAAACAGCATGTAAAGGATTTGGGAATAATGATGTCTGACGACCTAACGTTTAGGGAGCATAACCAAGCAAATATTGCGACAGCCAGAAAAATGATAGGATGGATTACGAGAACTTTCAAATCCAGGGATCCCATCACAATGCTTGTACTCTTCAAGTCACTTGTGCTGTCCCGTCTTGAGTACTGTTCAGTACTCACTTCCCCCTTCAGAGCAGGAGAGATTGCTGAAATAGAGGGAATACAGAGAACATATACGGCACGTATAGACGCGATAAAGCACCTAAATTATTGGGATCGTCTCAAAGCTCTCCAAATGTACTCACTAGAAAGAAGACGAGAGATATCAAATAATATACACCTGGAAGATACTGGAGGGCCAGGTCCCAAATCTACACAGTAAAATAACAACGTACTGGAGTGAACGATATGGAAGAAAATGCAGAATAGAACCAGTGAAGAGCAGGGGTGCCATAGGCACAATCAGAGAACACTGTATAAACATCAGAGGTCCGCGGTTGTTCAACGTCCTCCCAGCAAGCATAAGAAATATTGCCGGAACAACCGTGGACATCTTCAAGAGGAAACTAGATTTATTCCTCCAAGGAGTTCCGGACCAGCGGGCTGTGGTGGGTATGTGGGCCTGCGGGCCGCCAAGCAACAGCCTAGTGGACCAAACTCTCACAAGTCAAGCCTGGCCTCGGGCCGGGCTTGGGGAGTAGAAGAACTCCCAGAACCCCATCAACCAGGTATCAACCAGGTAACACAGCACTCCCCCTCACCTCTCAATCAAACGCTCTGCCCATCACCTCTCAATACACCACCACTCCCCCTCACCTCTCAATACACCAGCATGGCCCTCACATCTCAATACACCACCACTGCCCCTCACCTTCAATACACCACCACTGGCCCTCACCTCTAATACACCACCACTGGACCTCACCTCAAATCACACCACTGGCCCTCACCTCTCAATACACCACACTGGCCCTCACCTCTCAATACACCAGCACTGGCCTCACCTCTCAATACACCAGCACTGCCCCTCACCTCTCAATACACCAGCACTGCCCCTCACCTCTCAATACACCACCACTGGCCCTCACCTCTCAATACACCACACTGCCCTCACCTCTCAATACACCACCACTGGCCCTCACCTCTCAATACACCACCACTGGCCCTCACCTCTCAATACACCACCACTGGCCCTCACCTCTCAATACACCACCACTGGCCCTCACCTCTCAATACACCAGCACTGCCCTCACCTCTCAATACACCAGCACTGCCCCTCACCTCTCAATACACCAGCACTGCCCCTCACCTCTCAATACACCACCACTGGCCCTCACCTCTCAATACACCAGCACTGGCCCTCACCTCTCAATACACCACCACTGGCCCTCACCTCTCAATACACCACCACTGGCCCTCACCTCTCAATACACCAGCACTGGCCCTCACCTCTCAATACACCAGCACTGGTCCTCACCTCTCAATACACCAGCACTGCCCCTCACCTCTCAATACACCAGCTCTGCCCTTCACCTCTTAATACACCAGCACTATAGTCAGCACCAGAATCTAATAATATAATAAAATATAAGTGTTTACTTACGATAATATTTGCCTGATTGCATGAAGGGTTTGTCCTCTCGCTGACTGCACGGACCACAAAACGGCCGCTTTGTTGATGTTCCTGGCGGCGGCTGACGCTGTGCTGTGACGTCACAGGTGAGGGACGCTTTGCGCATTACTCAATCGTCGCTTGAACCCATCATAAATAGTTTTGTTATTTTTATTATTTTATTTTTAATTTTTTATATACAAGAAGTTACACTGGAGGTTAACAGAGAATATAGAAAATAAGTTGAATTAACATTCTTGTAAAGCCACTAGCACGCATAGGTAGCGTTTCGGGTAAGTCTTTAAACTAACAGAATTTGTTTTGATAAATTAACAGTAAAATTGATAAAAAATGTTAGCAGGTATTTTATAGCTTTTCTTTACAGATACAGATAATTTTAAGTAAAATAATTACAGTAAAATCAACACAAATGTTTACAGGTAATTTGAAGAAGTTTTGACACAAAAGCAGATCAGAATAATACATTTATTTATTTATTTATTTATTTATTTATTTATTTATATATATACAAGAAGGTATATTGGCTTTGAGAGAATACATTGAATAGTACAGTATTTACAATTTTGTAAAGCCACTAGTACGCACAGCGTTTCGGGCAGGTTCTTAATCTAACAGATAATTTTAAGTAGGTAATTTCTATCAGAATTGATAAATGATAACAAATACATTGCAAGAGAAAAATGAGATGAGACAGCTTAGTAAGTATATTAAAGCACATTGGTATATTAAAGCTCTGATTGGTTACATTGACAGCTTGATTGGTAATTTAAACAAGATTAATAGACACCATACAGCAGATTGACAGCACATATAAGACAGCAATGATCACTATGGTAAAGATGTTCAGATTGAGTACATAAAGATTGGGAGACTGGGTAGCAATAGATACAGATAAACAAGATTAATAAACACCATACAGCAGATTGGCAGCACATATAAGAAGACAGCAATGATCACAGTGGTAAAGATGTTCGGATTGGGTACATAAAGGTTGGGAGATTGGGTAGCAATAGATACAGTGCAATTTTAAGGCAAAAGGTGAAAAACTATGAAGATGAAATTAGGTACTTTTTAGTATTGTTTTTGAATGACGCACAAGTTGGACAGCTTTTCAATTCAATAGGGAGTGAGTTCCATAGACTGGGTACCTTTATTGACATAGTGTGTTTACACAGATTAAGTTTGACTCTGGGGATATCAAAGAGATATTTATTTCTGGTGTGGTGATAATGGGTCCTATTACATCTGTCCAGGGAGAGTTTCAGAGCAGGATTTGTATTTAAGAACAGGGTTTTGTAAATGTAGTTGACACAAGAGAATTTGTGGAGTGAAATTATGTTTAGCATGTTTAGGGAGTTAAACAAGGGGGCTGAGTGTTGTCTGAAAGCAGAATTTGTTATTATTCTGATAGCAGAATTTTGCTGGGTGATGATGGACTTGAGGTGGTTTGCAGTGGTTGAACCCCATGCACAGATACCATAATTAAGGTAGTGATAGATTAGTGCATAATATAGAGAGATGAGAGCAGAGTTAGGTACATAATATCTGATTTTGGAGAGTATCCCAACTGTTTTAGAGACTTTCTTAGCTATGTGTTGTATGTGGGTACTGAAGTTGACTCTCTTAATTGTCTAGGAATAGGCCAAGAAACTTTCCATCATTTTTATTGCTAATGTTTACATTGTCTATCTGAAGCTGAATTGCATTTGTAGATTTGCTTCCAAATAAGATGTAGTAGGTCTTTTCTATGTTAAGTGTTAGTTTGTTGGTTGACATCCATAAGCGGACTTTTTTTTGAGATATATATAGAGTTGTTACATTCTTGTACAGCCACTAGTACGCGTAGCGTTTCGGGCAGGTCCCTGGAATACGATCCCCTGCCGCGAAGAATCGTTTTTTCAACCAAGTACACATTTTACTGTTGCATTAAACAGAGGCTACAGTTAAGGAATTGCGCCCAGTAAATCCTCCCCGGCCAGGATACGAACCCATGACATAGCGCTCGCGGAACGCCAGGCGAGTGTCTTACCACTACACCACGGAGTTCATTATTTACAACATTAATTAGTGTATGTGGGTTAGGGTTAGTGTAGATGAGGGTAGTATCATCAGCAAACAAAATAGGATTCAGAATATTAGAGACATTAGGCAGATCATTGATGTATATAAGAAATAGGAGAGGTCCCAAAATGCTGCCCTGTGGCACTCCAACGGTTATTGATAGAGTGGGAGAGGTTATATTATTGATGGCTACACATTGGTGTCTGTCACTAAGATAGGATTGGATATAGTCCAGTGAATGGCCTCGGATTCCATAGTGATGGAGTTTACGCAAGAGGTAATTGTGATTAACAGTATCAAAGGCCTTTCTCAGGTCAATGAAGAGTCCAATCGGAAACTCATTATTGTCAAGGGCTGAGTAAATTATATCAAGGAGACTAATAATTACATCGTTGGTACTCTTTTGGGAGCGGAAGCCAAACTGACAGGGGCTAAGAATGTCGAATTTTATGAGATAGGAGTAGAGCTGTTTGTAGATAATTTTTTCAAAAATTTTTGATAGTATAGGTAGGTTTGATATTGGTCTATAATTGTTTATGTCTGCCGGATTACCTCCTTTATGAACTGGCGTTACTCTTGCTTTTTTAATGATATCAGGGAAGGTATGACACTCTAGGGATTTGTTGAACAGCAATGCTATGGGTGGTGCAAGGGCATGGGAGGCACTCCTGTATACCATCGATGGTATTTCACTAATGTTCCCCGCTTTGGTTTTTAGCGAGTAAATGATGGACACAACATCTGTAGGGCTGACCGGAGAGAGGAGAAGAGAGTTTGGATAGCTGCCTGAAAGATATGTGGTAACATGTGTCTGAGTCTCTGGGATTTTTCGGGCAAGGTTAGCACCAATCGATGAAAAGAAGCTATTAAATTCAGTTGTTGTTTCAAGATCTGTTGCAGGTACTCACCTAGTTGTACTCACCTAGTTATGCTTGCGGGGGTTGAGCTCTGGCTCTTTGGTCCCGCCTCTCAACCGTCAATCAACAGGTGTACAGGTTCCTGAGCCTATTGGGCTCTATCATATCTACACTTGAAACTGTGGATGGAGTCAGCCTCCACCACATTACTTCTTAAAGCATTCCATTTGTCAACCACTCTGACACTAAAAAAGTTCTTTCCAATATCTCTGTGGCTCATTTGGGCACTCAGTTTCCACCTGTGTCCTCTAGTGCTTGTGCCCCTTGTGTTAAATAGCCTGTCTTTATCAACCCTGTCGATTCCCTTGAGAATCTTGAATGTGGTGATCATGTCCCCCTCTAGCTCTTCTGTCTTCCAACGAAGTGAGGTTTAATTCCCGTAGTCTCCTCGTAGTTCATACCTCTCAGCTCGGGTACTAGTCTGGTGGCAAACCTTTGAACCTTTTCCAGTTTATTCTTATGCTTGACTAGATATGGACTCCATGCTGGAGCCGCATACTCCAGGATTGGTCTGACATATATAATGTTCTGAAAGATTCCTTACACTAGTTTCTAAAGGCCGTTCTTATGTTACGCAAACCTAGCATATGCTGCTGATGTTATTCTCTTTTTATGAGCTTCAGGGGACTGGTCTGGCGTGATAACCCGCAGGTCTTTCTCTCTCTCTGACTCTTGAAGTATTTCTTCTCCCAAATGATAACTTGTATCTGGTCTCCTGCTTCCTACCCCTATCTTCATTGCATTACATTTGCTTGGGTTAAACTCTAACAGCCATTTGTTCGACCATTCCTGTAGCTTGTCCAGGTCTTCTTGAAGCCTCAAGCTGTCCTCCTCTGTCTCAATCCTTCTCATAATTTTGGCATCGTCAGCAAATATTGAGAGGAATGAGTCTATACCCTCTGGGAGATCATTTACGTATATCAGAAACAGGATAGGTCCGAGTACAGAGCCCTGTGGGACTCCACTGGTGACTTCACGCCATTCTGAGGTCTCACCCCTCACTGTAACTCTCTGCTTCCCGTTGCTTAGGTATTCCCTTATCCACTGGAGCGCCCTACCTGTTACTCCTGCCTGTTTTTCCAGCTTATGCATCAACCTTTTATGGGGTACTCTGTCAAAGGCTTTCCGACAGTCCAAAAAATGCAGTCCGCCCATCCTTCTCTTTCTTGCTTAATCTTTGTTACCTGATCGTAGAATTCTATCAAGCCTGTAAGGCAAGATTTACCCTCCCTGAACCCATGTTGATGGGTTGTCACGAAGTCTCTTCTCTCCAGATGTGTTACTAGGTTTTTTCTCACAATCTTCTCCATCACCTTGCATGGTATACAAGTTAAGGACACTGGCCTGTAGTTCAGTGCCTCTTGTCTGTCACCCTTTTTGTATATTAGTACTACATTAGCAGTCTTCCATATTTCTGGTAGGTCTCCCGTTTCTAGTGACCTACTATACACTATGGAGAGTGGCAGGCAAAGTGCTCCTGCACACTCTTTCAATACCCATGGTGAAATTCCGTCCGGCCCAACAGCTTTTCTCACATCCAGCTCCAATATGTGCTTTTTGACCTCATCTCTTGTAATTTCGAACCTTTCCAAGGTCACCTGGTTTGGTGCTGTTACGTACCTCTATAAGCTACGTAATTAAATACATTAATTTGTACTTCTACATTAATTTGTACTTATATATACGCCTTGTTTTATCTGATTATATGTATGTACATCTAAATATTCTTTACTTATATATGTGTTGCCTGATTTATATGTTGAATTAAGCCTAACTTTTCCACCCGTGGGAACGAGTAATTGCTCTTTGTTGTTTCACGGTTGATTTCGTGGGAAAGTGGTTTTATG
>WNGS01024561.1:0-11121 GCA_020271785.1 Procambarus virginalis | reverse complement strand
ATGCAGGTGTGTGTGTGTGTGTCTCGCATTAAATTGTCAATTTATATTGTAGTTATGTTGATATAAATTTTGCTACAATGTACCTTTTCACCTTACCTGATATGTAGATTAAGAACCTGCCCAAAACTCTATGCATGTTAGTGGCTTTGCAAGAATGTAAAAATACCAATCTTATGTAATCTCACATACAAATTGTACCTTCTTGTAAATAAATATTATTATTATTATTATTATTATTATTATTATTATTATTATTATTCCTTCTACCATCTACATCAACAGCCTCTCTTTCCCAGCTAATTATAACATATCTAATATCATGGTCCAATACAACATTTATAATGTTCATTTTGCTTATAAAATTGCTTATGGCCTTCTCCATGGTGATCCCTCTTAGCACAGGTGTATTGTCCTGACACTTTTACACATGTTCCAGACCTCAATGTCATCATTTCACTTTATCATAAAAATCACATAGTTTAGCCTTACTATTGAAATTATTTACTATAGTGAAAATGGAGATACAAGATAACGAAGGAGACTTACTGTGCCGAGGAAAGGTGCCGCGAGGAGAGACGACTCAATGTTAACATTACTCTCAGATGCCAAGTCAGGTGTGAAGTTGCAGTCCTCTTCTTTACCATTCTGCATACACTGATCACTGTTGGTGGAATACATATTGAACTTAGTCTTCTAATATACTAATGCAACATATACATTTTGCTTTAGTTTCCCATTATCGAGGACATTATAACAAATATTAATGCCTGTGCATAAAATGTGTACTGTAATCATGTATAAAATATATTTATTACTACACTAGTTGTATCTCTTTCTCATTTACATCGTTACTTTCATATCTCTTGTTCTCAGAAACTTAAAAGAGGTGCATACCCTATTACAGTATATGGTAAAAATAAATATGGAAAATATATATTAAAAATACAGTAAAAATAGGGATACATTGCAGAGACCATTTTAAGTCCCATTTTTCCAGCAATCTACTAATGACATGTCTGAGCACTTACTAAATACTTACTAAACACTTGTAAGAAAATCCACAGGAGCCGTGATGAAGATTCGAACCTGTGCACTGGGAATTCCCAGATGCACACTCTAAATGACTACACCACAACATGGTAAAAGAATTGCTACCCGGGGTGCTACTGCACCTCAAGGATCCCCGAGGCTTCCATGTCATGGCGTAGTCGTTTTAGCTCGTGCATCTGCAAATACCCAGCACATAGGCTCGAATCCTCATCACGGCTCCTGTGGATTTTCTCATCGATACATCACAATAATGTGATTTCTCTGTGTACTGTATACTTATTTTATGTTCCCTTCAATTTCTACTGCAAATACAGGACACAAAGTCCAAAAGTGAAATGTGAAACTGCCAACTAAACCAAGTGAAACGGGATGTGAAACTGCCTTAGAATTGAAGTCAAAGAGTTGATAAAGCACAAGAAATGGTACTGTATTTGTGGGAGCTTGATACACTACCAGGAATAAGGTATGAAAGAGTTGATAAACACACAATAGTCCCCGTGCCTGTGTTAAAGCCCTCACCAGGTGCTTCGAGAGCACTTTGACCAGGGTTCGTATCCTGGCCGGAAAGGATTGACTGGGCGCTAATCCTTAAAAAGAGTAGGAATTTCCGTCACCTATATTTGGAAATGCAGATACGGCAAGAGACAAAGAGGATTCGAGTCATTGCATTAGACGACTGACAGCCGGGAAGGCGGGCCCAGAAGCTGAAGCCTAGTCCTGCAAACTATGCTTAGATAACTACTAACCTGAAAGAGCCCGAGACTTCGTTATTACTGCAGTAGTTGGGAGCAAAAGAACTGGTATTTGCACGGTATGCCGAAGGGAAGATGGGATCATGCACGTGGCCATATTCTTCAAATACTCCCCATCTAAATTTGGCCCACTCGTGAATCAATAATTTACCTGCGGAAAAGTTGCAATGAATGGTTGCAGTGCAATGAATACAATGCACTGAATGGTTACAATGAATACTGTGTATAAGACTCTATAATAGATTTATTTATTTACATGATGCTTGTCCCGGTAGTGTTTTAGTTTAGTACATGTATTATGCACCCCATACCCATCCTGTGGGTGGTAGTGGAAAGGGTTACAGAGGCACATAATGGGCTCAGAAACCGAACCCCAACAAATCATTTAGCTAAGCAAGTTACAATCTTGATGAGCTAGTTACAAAATTCAATACACATCGTCACACCATCAATGGGCGCGAGACAGTCGGGTTCGTTCTCGACGCACAATCATGAATTCTGGGTTCGAATCCCAGGAACTGAAATAGTTGGACACATTTCCTTTTACCTAATGCACCTGTTCACCTAGCAGTAAGTAGTACTCAGGAATTAGTCAGCTTGTTGTGGGGTTGCATCCTGGGCGGGGTCAATAATTCGACCTTGGGAGGAGCTTGGGCGCCTAGATATAAGCCTAAGGTATATGAATTATTATTTATTATTTGTGACCTCCCACAGGTCATCTCAAGTGGCTTTCCCAATGGGTGAGCCCAACCACTTGGGCTGGACAGTAGAGTGACGATCTCGCTTCATGCAGGTCTGCGTTCAATCCCCCCAAGTGATTGGGCACCTATTCCTTACCCTCGATCCCATCCCAAATCCTTATCTTGACGTGATGGCTTGGGCGCTTCCCCTGATAATTCCATCCCTCCCAATTGGTGAAAACCATCTCCTTTTTGTCTATCACTAAGACTGTGTGTGTCTGGAACCGTGTGTGTAAGCCATGCCAGATATTTTAAAGAAGCAATGTGGTTCAAAATCTAATTTCTCCACGTTGATGGCCACTTACAAATTTAGAACCCCAAAATAAGGTACGTTCATAAGAGAAAGCCTCTGTCTTAATTGCACCATACAGGTTACATTTAAGTGAATATAAGTGACTACTGATTATTTAATTATTTATAATAAGCACAGTACTGTATTTTACTAGTCAGACTATTTAATTAGCAATCAAAGGTTAGTTTTAGTTTAGCTCATTTATTATGCACCCTATACCCATCCCGTGGGCGGTAGTGGAAAGGGTTACAGAGGCGTACCCCAACCGTTTAAAATGCTCCTATTTTCTGGCCGGAAGCTTTAACCAGAGAAGCGTCCCTCCTCCTCCTCCTATTTATCCAGCACGTTCTCTTAAGGTGCCACAACATACAAAATACTAACCTAAATACTAAAATATTAAATACTAAATACTAAAATAAATAAATACTAAATACAAAGTACTAACCTAACTATTCAGACACGTATGAACCCATGCAGCTCACTTAGCCTAATCTACCGATGCATAGAAAACGTGGATTTTTGTCAGCCGCTTATTTTGATAGTACACTACTCTATATTGTGTACTTTTTAGCTATTTGACAATATACTACCGCTCAAAGGATGAGTATGGGGTGCACAATAGCTGCCGCTCCCAGGATGAGTATGGGGTGCACAATGAACTACCACTCACAGGATGAGTATGGGTGTGCACACAATGAAATCGGTACAATCACTCGGCACAATCATCGGTACCCCTACTCAAATCTCTCAAATGTTAGATATTAAGTCACTGCACATCTCTCATGTGTATTATACATATATAAAACGCTGAACGGTAATGCCAATCCTGACCTCAAAAGCTTCATTGAAAGCTCTAACAGAACCCATGAGCACCACACCAGAAATAAATAGTTTTGATATTCCAAGAGTACGATTAACCAAACTAGAAATGCTCTACAAATCAAGGACCCAGAATGTGGAATGACCTTCCCAACCATGTTAAAGACTGTACCTCTCTCAACCAGTTTAAGATTAAAACTAAACACTACCTGTTAAACTCCATGTAACCACCTTACCCCTCTATTGTCAACCCATGTCTTATTTTTTTTTTTCTTATTCAACGCTGTGTTGTCTACATATGTATTTGTGCTGCTTTTCAGTCATGTTCCCCCCTTTTTTGTACCTTTATTTGTATCTGTTCTCAAAACATTTTATTTCTTTTGTTCAATTAGCATTAAGTTTTAGATATTAATGTTTTCTTGCCCGAAACGCATGCGTAATAGTGGCTTTAGGCATTGTATGTACTAGCTCTATCTATAAATCGATCAACTTATGTAAAATTCTCTCTATGTATGTACCTTTCCTGAATAAACATATTTATTTATTTATTTTATTTAACTACCACTCACAGGATGAGTATGGGGTGCACAATGAACTACCACTCACAGGATGAGTATGGGGGCACAATGAACTACCACTCACAGGATGAGTATGGGTGCACAATGAACTACCACTCACAGGATGAGTATGGGGTGCACAATGAACTACCGCTCACAGGATGAGTATGGGGTGCACAATAAACTACTGCTCACAGGATGGGAGTATGGGGTGCACAATAAACTACCGCTCACAGGATGAGTATGGGGTGCACAATAAGCTACCGCTCACAGGATGAGTATGGGGTGCACAATAAGCTACCGCTCACAGGATGAGTATGGGGTGCACAATAAACTACCACTCACAGAATGAGAATGGGGTGCGCAATGCATAATGGCGCCTGGTGGCTGAGTGGACAGCGCTCGGATTCGTAGTCCTAGGGACCGGGGATCGATCCCCGGCGATGGTGGAAAACAAATGGGCAGAGTTTCTTTCACCCTGATGCCCCCTCTGTTCACCTAGCAGTAAATAGGTACCTGGGAGTGAGACAGCTGCTACGGGCTGCTTCCTGGGTGTGTGTGAAACAAAAAATGATTGATTGACAGTTGAGAGGCGGGCCGAAAGAGCCAGAGCTCAACCCAAGCACAACTAGGTGAATACAATATCCTCAGTTTGCGATAACATTACGAATGAAACGGAACGGCCACAAACCTTGAGACACCGAATCAGAATTTGAAGACAGGAAGCTTTCAGAAAGGTAGGTAAAATCTCCAGGTTCTCCACAGCCGCGGGGTTGTTGAGTCCAGGGGTTGTCCAGGAAGAGTGGGTGTGATGGCCCACCCTCCAGTGCGCATCAGTCCACCCTAGTCTGCGGGTGTTTTCTACAATGTCTAAATCATGACATGACCAATTGCTAGCAGCCGCAGGAACCAGAATGGTCACCTCGCCAAAGGAGAGCTTGTTGTTTGTCACATTATAAAAGTATTGCAGAAGCACTGCTAATCATGCTCTGAAAAGTAAAAAAAAAAAACTATACTCTTACTGAATCTTATGAGTGGATGTGACGCCATAATTCTACATCTATATAAGAAAATGTCTGCTTTTCTGATTGGGGTTGAAGGCCAGACGCTTATGGCTAGCTTCACCAAACTCTTGCAGGATGACTGGTCTTTGTCTGGAGATGGTATGGTGTTCTTTGCCCTCTTCCCTTTTCCATAAAATGGCAAATCATACTAATTTCCAATTTCACTAACTAAAAGACTCCAACCTCACTAAGATTACTGGGATGAAGGGGAAGTGGTGGAGTAGAGAAGATAGTAAATGGTAGGGAAGTTGAAAGATAGGGAGGGTAGTGAATCGGATCAAAGATGGTGAATGGAAGATGAGTATAAAGAGTAAGGAAGGTGGTGAAGGGTAGGGGAAGGTGGTTAAAGGCTTGAGAGGGTGCTGAAGGATAGGGAAGGTGGTAATGGCACTGTATAATGATTTTCTTAATACAGTTAGCTTTGACAGGAGAGGCGGAACCAAAAAGCTAAACTCAACCCCCGCAAGCACAATTAGGTGAGCACATAGAAGTTGGATGAAAGATGTCTATTACCAGCTGTCAATGCAATTATAATGTGTATAGTGATAACTAATGGTTTAAACATTTTCCCCGAGGCCTTATTAAGACTTGTCCTCTTACAAATTACGTCGCTTTTCATTGTATGCGCTACGGCTAAAAAAAGGCCGTAATTTGAAAATGAAAAATAATTTTAAAATAAATTTTGGATTTTTTTTTCCAAAAAATAGCAAGCTGAAGGGTCCTCTGGTAGGTCAGGAGGACAGGAATTTCTTCTAAGGTTTCAAAACGTCATGAAAATCGTTAATTGAATGTGTCCTCTCCTAACCTAACAGCCTAAGCCAGAGGACCCAAAGCAGAAAACGGGATAGTACGTCACTTTCGTGAGCCGATTTCAATTTGAATTACGTCCACTTTTAGCCTGAGTGCGCATATGAGCGAAAAGCGACATAATTTGTAAGAGGACGGGTTGTCTTGTGCTCTCTCTAAATTTATTTTATTTGCGCTGCCGTTCACAGGCTATGGTGTGCAGATATCCTGTTCTGCCCACCGGTCCGTTGACGACCGCTGGAATACATAACGCGATTTTGACCAATGGAGCCCTATACTATCGTCAGTATCTTCTGCAATATCCCAAATTGATGCTACGTCTGGTGCAGTCATCGTGTCGAATTTCCATTTTCCGAGCCCCCGAATGCTCACTACATGAATAAACATTTGATTTTACCTGAATAAAATTTAATTTGATTTGATTTGACCTACCAACCATCATCAAAACGGTCAACTTCATGAAAGGCCTTGAACACGCATCTTTTCTGTTAACTGTATTAAATTATTTGTGCCTGTAGGACCGAGCTGTTAGCTCTTGGATCCTGCCTTTCTAACATTGCCCAGTGTTTTCTACGTGAACAGCGGGCATTATGTGAAAGGAAACGTGCCTGACCATTTCTGTCCCGGGATACCCGACAGATTTGAGAACGAACCGGCCGTTTTGCTAGTAGATAACATATAATTGTTCTACATTGAAGCCTACGTGATACACTCCTGACATGACGGTCGTAATGTGTGTAGGCCTAGTTGGCGTGCCTGGAAGCTGCGCCACCGTCCACTTGACAAGCATGAGGATATGCGTAGGCTGTGGTGCTTCTGAATTCTAACGGAGTAGCCTATTACATTAGAGGTGAAATATTTTGTTATTTTTATTATATATACAAGAGTTCTTACATTCTTGTAAAGCCATTAGCACGCATATCGTTTTCAAGCAGAAACAGAAATACAGTAGTAATCTACTCTAACAGTCTTTAAATTCAACAATAAATTATCTGTATGCAAGCGAAGAGTCACAATAACGTGGCTGAAGTATGTTGACCAGACCACACACTAGAAGTTGAAGGGACGACGACGTTTCGGTCCGTCCTGGACCATTCTCAAGTCGCTTTATTTCCCGTTCTCTACCTCCTCATCACAAGCGACTTGAGAATGGTCCAGGACGGACCGAAACGTCGTCGTCCCTTCAACTTCTAGTGTGTGGTCTGGTCAATAAATTATCTGCTTCTACCTGCATATATTTGCACAATAGTCTCGTTAACGGTATGACTATACTAAGGCGTTGTATTATGGTGTGCATTTCCATCCAGGCTGACGATCCCACGTATAACTTCTAAACAACAAAGGCGACATTCCCTTGTTTATAAGGCATTAATTAAGCTGGGTGGTGACTTACTTTGGATATGCTGTATGTAGAGCGAACATTTGTTGGGATCCAAGTCGTCCCTAATGGCCACCACCAGCCCGGTGTAGGCACCGTCGACGACGCTGATGTCGGCCGCCTGTCCGGTCCCCACAGCCGCCACCACCACCACCACCACACCAGCAGCGCCTTCACCAGTGTCTCCATGCTCCTCCACACTCCACTTCACACCACTCTACACCTCACAGTACACTTGATCTAGACTACTCTTAACACTAAGAATGTCACGTATAGGCCTTGTTTATCCTTTCCAAGGACTGTTCAGCCTGCCTCCAACATCTACCTGACTGAGTGCTTCAATCACTCAAACGACTGTACAACTCTCTTATCAGCCAGCTAGCTGATAGGTGATGTCAATTGCGATAAAGCTGATATGGCCATAACAACATGTCCACTACAACAATACCTTCTTCAGGATGTAAACTTCGATAACCACACATGATATGCAAAATAGGCCTACACAAGTCTATATATAAACTCTGATAAGAACAACAGCAGAAAAGAATATGTAAAAGTTCTTTTATGTCGACAAATTATAATTCCCTTTGTTGAGGACAAGAAACCTGTAACAACCCATTCTGACCTTCCTCCTTCAACATAGACCCATACTATAAAATAATAATAATAATAATTGTATTAAGGCAAGAGTACATGCAAATTGTGTACAAGAACGTTAGATTTCTAGGAAGGGGAAGTACTATCCTAAAGCCATTAATATGAACAGCGTGTTTCAGGCATATGGAATCTTTTTTTATTTTGATCAAACGCAAAATGAACTAAAGTGGAGGGAGGGGACTATCAGGGGAAAGCGCCAAGCTATTAGACTATATAGCACTTGAAAGGGGGAAGGGGTCGGATATGGGTTCGGGATGGGACAGGGGGGGTTGAAGGAATAGTGCCCCAATCACTTGGAAGGTCGGGATTGAACGCAAACCTGCATGAAGCGAGACCGTCGCTCTACCGCAAGTGATTGGGCAACAGAACAACAGATGGTAATTTTCACTAAATAAACAGAAGGAATACATTTTTTTACACGGCAGATATCATCAGCTTTACTGGTTCAGGAAAGGACTAAACCAGTAGACTGTCCCTCTCAACTAAACTGGTCGAGAGGCGTGACTGGGGGTCATTCCACATCTTGGGACCCTTGATTTGCAAAGCATTTCTGCTTCAGTAGCACTCTCTGAATATCAAATTGATATTGTTTCTGGTGTGGTGCCCATGGGTTCTATTACAACCCTCTAGGAAGCGCATAAGGTCGGAATTAGCACTGCATGTAGTACTAATCTGCCCCCTCCAACCTAGACCCTACTGACCTGCCCCCTCCCCCCCCAAAAAAAAAGTGATTGATTGACAATTGAGAGGCGGGCCGAAAGAGCAGAGCTCAACCCCCGCAAGCACAACTAGGTAAATACAGTAGTTAGATGTATGCAGATGCTCTACAGGTGCTTTAATACAGTATGAAGAGAGATTGATGTAGACAAATTGATTATGTTTTTTTGTGTGCAAGAGAAGAGTGAATGTTACGAGTGAATGTGGACATAGGTAAAGTTAGATGCTGGAAAGAGAAGGAAATTGTGTGTGTGTAAAATAGATATGAATAGTGAAGTGTTGTATTAAATTAGCTCAATGGATTCTGTAGTAGTCATGATTTTAGTCAAACTCCTTGTTCACTCTGCTTCACTTAACTAGTCTTTTCACAATCCTTGAACTCTTCCCATACTACCTTTATATTTTCTTTCTTTCCCTTTCAAATTGTATCCACAGAGCCCCTTTTTTGTTCTTACCATCAACTATTCTTGCCAATTCCTCATCCCATCAATCATTTCGTCTCACTTTAGTTCTCAGCAGACAATTCTTATTCTGTTTTTAGCTTTAATATTTCACCTCTTTATATTTTGTAAGATGCTAACACCCATTTGTTATACTATACATCCGTTTACCATTCAATTCTACCATACATATCATTATCAAAGAATCAGATACTGAATACATCCATTTACCATTCAATCTTACTGCACATATCATTATCAAGGGATTCAATATACTGTACTAGACATCCATTTACCATTGAATCCTACCATGCATAAAATTATCAAGGGATCAGATAATCCCGTATGTAAGTAATCATCACAACAAGGTACAGTAGTAGTGGTAATAACCCGAGCCCTGATCCGCACTGCGTGGTAAGGCAGCATATAACGGCAGATAAAAGTTTCTCTCAAGATAACAAGATAAACTATGTCTTCTGATAAGATAATCTACTGAATTCTCTCTCATATTTGTAAACGTGTCATTTGGCTGTTGTAATTTTATAACAAAATATTGGTGGAAAGATGACATGAGCTGTGACCTGTGACATGAGAAATGAATGTAACAATTACACATGATGAAGCATCTAAGATACAGTATATGTACATAGACAATAAGGCAAGAATTACTTCCTAGCTTGTTGTCCCTTGCAACATTACTTCACATTACTTCGTTGATGTACTGTAATCCCTTGTTTACATTTATACACACACTTAAAACATTACTTTAATAAAATGGTCCCCCCATTATGAGTAATTTAGTTGGCAAGCTATCTGTATTGTATCATGTGCATAATACAAATACTGGAATATGATATATCCATAAACATTATAAATGTTCCCTCTATATATAATATAGAACTACAGTATATACAGTATGTGCTATTTCACCTCATTATATAAATATAAAATAGGAACACAGTACTGTACAGTATTAGAAATATATACCCACAACCCCTTTCCCCCTTCCTTTTCATGTACTGTACCTGTATTGTACAATGTGGATATACAGAAAAAAGAATGAAAAAAGATGGTGTGCATAAATGAGGGGTATAAATAAGGGTAGTGAAAATGGTGTGCGTAGATTAGTGGTTTATCGATGCTGTGAAAGTGGGCCATGTACACAAGGAGATATGCAGGGGTCAGGCATTCTTATCATCATCATCTTATAGATAGGAAGGATTAACGTCAAGCTGGTCTTTTCACACTTGGGTATCTAATGCAACATTACTCGCAATTCCTATGACTGTTGTATCTACCTGTAAAACTATAGTATGAATTAGTCTCAATCACCTTTTCTTTAGTTCTTTCTACATTTCCACAACTCATGATGAATCTGCATCCCTGCGATTTATTGTTTATTGATTCCACCTGTATTCTAGTTCTGCAACTAATATTGAACAGTCTATCCTTGTCTACTTGGTGACCGTCCAAGTGGTTGGCCACTATTCTTCCTCCCGTCCCCATCCCCAGTTCAAATCTTTATGCCGTCCAAGTATTATATAGTCATAATGGCTTGGCCATTTCTCTTGATAGTTCCTTTCCCTAGTCTACATTTCTCAATAACAAGAGCATTTTGACAATGTATGTAAATCTTCTTTCCTCCAGTGTTTGTAGATTCTATTCTCTAACCTATCTTCTTACTTCAAATCTTGTATTTCTAGAATCACCTTGTGGAAAATCTCTGAATCTTCTAAATTTTCTAGTGTTTTACTAGGTCATTCCAGTGTGATACAATCAGCCTTGCATCCCCTGCATTTAATGGGTGGAGTGGATTAGACTTGTGACATATCCTAACTGGCCAGGCAA